>QEPC01003143.1:4370650-4394499 GCA_003113815.1 Sphenodon punctatus | reverse complement strand
TGGGTGATTTCAGACGTGACGATATCACAGTGAACCACGCTCAATTCCGCGTGGTGGCTGTGATAGCGTCACGTCTGTTGGGGGAAACGGATGTTTCCCCCCAGATGTTACCACGGCTGGGGATTGCATTCGACACGTGAGCAGCCGAAGTGGGGGACCGGAGGCGGCCGCGTGTCAAATGCAATCCCATGCCGGGTGAACCCCGACATCACGTCTGGTCGGGCGCCATGGCCCGGGCTCACTGGCGGGACCCCGGGCCGTGGCGACTCCGGCCTGACGCGGCGGCCTCATTCGCCCCACTGCCCGCCCGCCTCCCCGGAGGGCGGGCGGCGGGAGCGTGGAGGGGGCGGGGCCGTGCGGCTGCACGTTGCGCTGCGCGGCCACGCCCCCTCCCAGATTCCCCGCCGGGATCCCCCCGGCACGTCTGTTGCGGCGTGACAGGGTGACCCCGGCAGGGAATGACTAGGGTGATTTCGGTACGGGGCCAATGGGCCCCGTTACGTCTGAAATCACCCAAAGTTGCCAACCCTCCGGAGGGATGTCCCTTCACTCCTCTTTTGACTCCTGCACTATTAAATGCCTGAAATCCTAAGACCTCCAAAGATCCCCTTTCTTCTTCTATCAACCGTGTTTTCTGGAGACAAAGAATATCAAAGCCATGCATAAAATTTACCCAGTCTTTATCATCTAATTTGGACTTAAAATCTTGAATATTCCAACTTAATGACACTGAAGAGGGGTCCATCCCTAAAAGTCAATCTTCCTTAACCTCCTCACTACCAGAGATCTTATTCTCCTCCCCACAACTCCCTTTAAGGCTCCATGGGCTTTCTAAGTATGGCATCGAGGAGTTACCTTTACTTTAGGTGTTACCTATAGTTTAGGTGTTAGATTCTCTGCTCCTTCATTCCCAAGAGTCTTTCCACTGATTACTTCAGAACAATCACAATCCTCCAAGGACTCAATTTTATCTTTAGTCAACCATCCTTGTATACTCTGATCAGCAGAATGGACATGTCTCTGAGGGCCTTTTAAATAGGACGGAGAACCTCCATTTATTTGCACTTCCTGTATTGTTCCTAAACAGGCATAATATATTTCTTAATAGAATCTTTAGGCAATATGGAATCTTGGTGCATTATAACCCTAGCTAATGAATTTTCAACTCCTTGTAGAAATGTGCCTGAGGCCTAGGAGTAGGCATGTCGTTTTTGTTATTACAATAACGATAACAAAAATTGTCATTTTCATTATTGCAGTAATGAAAATGACAACCGAGAATAACAACAATTATATCAAAAATTACAACTGAGAATACCAGTATTGATATCGATACCAAAAATGATACTGAAAACTCTACCAAAAATGATAACAAAAATGATAACAAGAAATGAAAATGACAATGTCGTTATCGTTGTCATTATTATTAGTGCTGTGGAAATTGGGTTTTGGAGGGAAAATGTGGAAAGTGGAGGAGGGACCAGACATCTCGGAGTCTTAACAGGGTTGAACTCTTGAACTGTGCCTGTGTTGGAAGGGGCAAACGGCTCAGCAGTATCTGATGGATGTATCTCTGGCCAATGAGCAGCGCAAGCAGGCCCCAGCAGTCTCATGAGACTCTGTGATTGCTCAATGCCTGCTGCCTCCAACAACCAATCAGGGGGACTGTGGGGGAGGGCCCTGAAACCCTTTATAATGGGAGGGCCAGGTTTTATCTCTCCATTCTGTGAGAGCTCTGCTTGTCACGTTGCATTTACAGAACTGTGGTGCTTGCACATAAAAAATCCTCCATAGCCCTCATTGTAGTATTACCACCAATACCTTTCCTTCCTCATACCCTACATTACCTTCTCCCTTTCCCTGCCCTTCTCCCACATGTACATTATATATAGATTGGTAGTATACATTAGACGTTAAGGGTGGGACATCGGGGAGAATACCGGTTACCAGATGTACCGGTATCGGATCTCCCAGGTACCGGATATACCAATATCAGCATACCAGTTTTTTAACATTGGCTGCAGTACCAGATTTTTTACATTGTAGCTATTGACTTCAATGGCCGCAATGTAAAAAAACTGGTGCCGTGGTCAGTGTTAAAAATCTGGTATGCCAGTACAGGTAAATATCGGATTTATCGGATTAAGCCGATACACCCAAATACTGGCAATATTGGATCTCGGGAGAAATGATATTCCCACCCCTATTAGAAATAGCTATAGACATATAGACATATAGATTAGATTAGAATAGTTATAGATATCTGATTAGATAATAGTTTTCCTTTTCCCTTCCCCTGTCTTCCTTAGATTTAGATAAATACTAGTTGTGTATGGGAATCAATAATGATACCGATACCAAAAATAAAATCTTCATTTGAAACGGTATAGATATCAATAACGATATTGACAACAATATCAATAATGATAATGAATTGCAATTCCGATAACAAAAATTATACTGATACCAATATCGATACCGATAACGAAAACTATATCAAAATGATTCCAAAATCATAACAAAAACAACAACGGAAACAAAAACAACATTGTCGTTAACGATAACGAAAATGACATTTTTGAATAACGAAAATGTAAACGACATGGGGGCCTCATGCACACCCCTACTGAAGCCCTTAGCTTTCTACATAGTCTCCAAAGCTGATCCACTTTTTCACTGTGAACAAAATTCACTTCCCCACGAAGACAGCATCCCTTATCACAAAGGTGCCTTACTGCTTCAATCTCTGATGTGTTTTAATGTAATCCCATTAGATTCTTTATAACTTCACTGAAGTGTAGGGAGCCCATAGAGCAATGTCTCCTCAGCAAGTCAAACTTTCTCCTTTTATTAAGATGGAAAATCAAAGAGGGATCCCAACAAATAGAAGTTTCTTGAGGCCATATTCTAAAATGAGTCCCTTGATTCAGATGCCTTACTGGCTTCTCCCCTTTACCCTGCTTCTGAATTGTTTTCCTACCCTTAAAGGGGGCCTCTGATCTCTGATAGGTGTAATTATCAGTCAGAAAGGGCATATCTTGGTTGACCACCATCTGAGTCACTTCCGTAGGATTTGTAATAACTGTTACACCACCCTGTGATACAGGCGTTTCAGTTGGCATAAGATCTATGTCACCAACCTGGGTAAATTTATTAATATAAACACCCTTAGTCTGTGTGGTAGCGTCTACTAGCATTATCTTAGGAATCTCATTCTTATTAATGGAAGCTAATGTGTTGGAGTACTCTAACCAAAGCCCTCCTACTAAAATTTTCATCTGGAAGATTAAATCTGTGGAATCCTCTATCCTCTTGGTCATCTCCCCTAATTTCACATCCAATAAAGTCTCCATCTGAAGAAATAGGGAATTAGTATCAGTAGTAAATTTCCCCAATGCAGATTCTATAATCTGCTGCAAAAGCCTTCATATTTATCAAATTCTCATTAGAGGTTTGCAAATTTCATCTCCCAGCATGCTCCCCTATCTCTTGAACATGTACCGCTGTTCTCTCAGGTGTTGGAAATAAAAAATTGCGTAAGCCTAGATTGCATCAAATTACCTCTTCCTTTTGGGGGGTGGGGTGTCTGACATATATTCGGCTTCTGCTGATTCACAAGCCAAACGCATAGTTTCCCTATCCTTCTTGAATGTAGTTCCATTATAAAAACTCAAATAAAAATATTAAATAATTAAAAAATGAAAAATATATAAAATATTAAATATTTACAATATCTTGTACACGAATGGACACACAAAATGGTCCCCAGATTAATTGATATTCAATGTAGCCGCCAGGCTAATAGGTATTCTGGGTGCCCCCAGACTGTTAAACAAACAGAATGCCCTAGCTTAATAGGCAATCAAAGTGGGCTCCAGGCTAACAAAACAGAAGTAGTCCCCAGGCTGACAGCAGGCATCTAAAGTAGCCCCCACACTTATCAGGAATTGAGTGCCCACTGGTAGGGATGTGCGAACAGAACCAAGTTCGTAAGTTCGGTTTGCTTCGGTTCGAAAATCGAGTTCAGGTTGAAAGTTCAGTTCGGTCGACCGAACTATTCAAGTTCGGTTGAATTCTGAACTTCCGAACCGAGTTCGTACATTCAAAACCAGGATTTTTTGGCCTTCAGAACTGGTTCGAATTCGGCCGAACAGTTCGGTCGAATTTGAGTTCGGTTCGAAAGTTCGGTTCGGTCGACCAAACTATTTGAGTTCAGTCAGAAATTCTGAACCGCGTTCGCACATCCCTACCCACTGGGCCCTAACAAATGTTAGGTGTTCAAAGCCCCAGTTCCCCAGTGTCTTTATTCCTGCCACAAGGCAGGTCACAAATTCTGTTGTGTCACTCCGCAGTGCACTCTCTTTCATTAAGGCTTCCAGTCAGTCTTGGGGAAAAGAAAAGGTTCAGGGGAGCTTGCTGTCACTGCCACATCCGCCCACAAACGGACGCCAATGGACGCCGTCCTTTGGCCGCCACCTTCAGGGCAGCACCTTCCTTATATAACTCAGGTACCTGAAATGGAGAAAGGGAACAGGTGTCAGGGATCCTGGGAAACCTTGGAAACCAAGCAACAGCCAGCAGGGATCTTCCCCAGTAATGCAGCCCAAACCAAGCCCCACCCGACCTCTGAGGTAAAAAACCTACGGCCAACTCTGGCTTCTGCACCCAGATGAGGAAAACTCTGTGGCTTGCACTGAGATGAAAATCATTGAGTGGATTTGGGGCATTTTCAGACAAGACACTCTCTACCCACTACCCATGTACTGCCCACCCACTATACATGTTACAGGGCACCCATAGGGCACCACTGAAGCCCTGCAACATGTATAGTGGGTGGGTGGGTGGGTAGTGGGTGGAAAGTGTCTTGTGTGAACATGCCCTTAGTCAGAGAGAGAAGCTGGAACGACTAAGGACAGATAAGGGGAGACTTGAATACCTGCCAGCATTTGAAATCAAGAAGAGGTAGATTGATTCATTAAGTGCACTGTGCAAAGTTCTCATTGTACAATTCAGATATGTACACTTCACAGAGACTAATAATTCTTTCTTTCTTTCTTTCTTTCTTTCTTTCTTTCTTTCTTTCTTTCTTTCACCATGGCTCTCTGCCTGCAAGCCTGCATGGTACACATTTATGAGCCCATTTATGGGTCCCAAATATTGGGGGCCCCTCCTGAATGGCTGAGGACCCACCATAGGCCACAGCTCCCTGCATTAGAGGCTCCGTGGGCTCAAATTAGGTTTTTTCACGCTCAGGTCGTTATTTCACATTTATTCATGGACTCCATGTATTGGAGGGCTGCCAGGTCTGCACTTGCTTGGATATAAGAGTCAGGGGAGCAGAAGAGCAAGGGGTGAAGGAAGGGCAGTAGATGTAGAGATGGAATGGGGGAATTGCAGGGCAGTGAGAAGGTAACAGAGGGGTAGGTCTGGGAGGAGCAGTATTTCATTTTGACTGCCCTCCCTGCACCAACCCTGTGCCAACTCCCAAACACCTCTGAAGGACACAGTGAATGATGCTTTGAACTTCCACCAGCTTATTACGGTTTTATGGACTGTGCAATGATTACAGGATGCGTTGTGACTCACAAAATAACCAGGCATCGAAAACAGCGGCCCATTCCAGCTCATAGCAGATAAAGACCATCCTCTCCTCCTAAGCCCCCAGGAATGTCAGCGGGCCCCTCTGCTACTGCCAACAGCTCCCATCTAGCAGTTAAAGTGGAATCTGGGTGCATGATCCATCATCCCGAAGTGGTGTTTCTCGGAGCGCAGTGTCATTTCTGGAGGAGGCAGCGGCTGAGGAGTGCTACTGTGACCTTTATTTAATGATCTAGCTTTCTCGCCTCGAGAGCTGTGAAGGGAGAAGCCTTCAGGTTAACACAGAGAAAAGGCCAAAGCTGAGGAACAGATCTGAAGAGCTCAACTAGAGAGGGAGAAGGAATTGGCTGCAGGACATTGCATCAAATGGCCTCTGCACGTTCATCAGCACGTGAGAAAGAGCACACCCATCTCCATCCACGTCCTGTCTTTTCATTGGCTGCTCCGTGCATGGGTGGGGGTGGGTGTAGATGGGTGGAGGTGCGTGGGTCACAGGACATTCAAACGAGATGCTCCCACATGCGGACACTGGGGGCGTTTTCAAACAAGACACTTTCCACTCACTGGCCACCCACTATACATGTTACAGGGGACCCACAGGGCAACACTTTAGCCTTGCAGCATGTATAGTGGGTGGGCAGTGAGTGGAGAGTGTCTTGGGTGAAAATGCCCTGTGTGTCATGGAAGCGTCTTGTTTAAAAATGGCCAATATCTTCAATATGGATCTTTCTCTGACGAAACAGGAATGAGTAGTGTCTATTCTCCCTTTTTCCGTAACCGAACTAGATGGGGCCAATTTGTCAAAGAAATACTTGTTTTTTGCAAATAAGGTGCAGGAGAAAGATATCGGGAGATAGGTTTAGTTGCACTTAGAAATTTTCCTCCATAGAAATCCAGGAGCCGCTCAGACTCGGGGGTACAGATTAGTCTGTTCACAATAGCATGTCCCTCTGCAGGCTTTTATCTGCCACACTGCTGTCACTGATTGCGCTAGCACAGATATCAGCCTCGTGGCAACTGCTGTTTTGTAGGTTGAATGATCAGACAGTCTCCTCCTGGCCACTCAGGAGATTTCTTTTCTTCTCAGCCTCCTCTCTGGAGCTCTGTATCCATCAGGCAGGATCCCATGACACTTTTGACTTGTGATTTCCTCCTCCCTGCTCATCCTTTCAAAAGCTGATGTGAATTTTTCTGCCTCGATATGTTTTAATTTATCAGGCATCCCAAGGAGGGGGCTGGGAATGAAATCTTCAGACCACAGCTGGACTGTCGCTTCCTCGCGGTGGGAGCAGAGTTTGATTTCGGTCGCATCTGGGCAGCCTTCTTAGCTCTGGTGAAATTTCAACGATTGAACCATCAAACTGAAAGGGACCCCAAGAATCATCTTCTCCAGTTCCCTGCACAGTTGCAGCCAGATCTGAACCATCCTGGAGTCCTGGACCAATGTTCGTGTAGTCTCTTCTTCCAAACCTCCAAGAAAGCAATGGCTGCCAACCTCCTTTGGCAATTTGTTCCATTGTTCAACTATTCTTACAACCAGAAAGTATTTCCTGAGGGTACAGGGCCAAGCCTGGATGAGTCCTGGCAGGATCTGCTCCCTGGCCTACTAGCACCCAGCCACTAACGGCTACAGCTAGGTGTATGTCTTTAGTGCTTCTGGGGCCTATGGATCTAACCAGGAAGTTCTTGAGAGGAAGACTAGGAAGGAGAAGGGTAAAAGCTCAGAAGCTTCGAGCTGGGCCTCCTAAACTAAAGGGGTTGTGAGGAGGTACAGAGACATGTAGGCTTGGGGGCCTGGAAAGCCTGACTCTTATCCCTTCAAAACTGCCTTCCCTTCAAAATGGTTGCCCATCATGGCAGTAGGTAGGGTGCTGGGAGAGGGGTGGGGTGGGGTCAGGGTCACCTGCCCACATGTCTGGTGTGGCCCCACTCTGTAGGCAGTGAGATGGCTCTCCAAGTGGCTGGAATATTTGTTCAGTGCTACCCGCTAACCCAGAGAGTGGGAGGCCGCTGTTTCCCACAATGGACTGGGCTGGGGAGCCACCATGCTGCCCACACGTCTGTTTTTACCCAGCCTGGTTGCATTGCTGGCTCAAGTTCAGTTTATTTATTTATTTATTATTTATTTATTTATTAGATTTTTACCCCACCCCTCCTAAAACAGCTCGGGGCAGCTTACAATAAAAATAAAATACAAATATAAACCCAATCTATAAAATACATTAAAACACTTAAAAAATACCAGCCATTAAAACAGGACTAGGGAACAACATAAAATAAAACAATAAATAAGGATGAAGGGGAATAAAACCCCTCCCCTCTCCCCCCCTCCCCAAAGGCCTGGGCGAACAGCCAAGTTTTACAATTTTGCTGGAATGCTAAAAGGCTTGGGGCCAGGCGAGCTTCCTCCAAGAGGGAGTTCCAAAGGCATGGCAAAGCTACCGAGAATGCCCTCTCCATTGTGTCCCCCGCTTAAAACAGGGGACCTCCAAGAAGGCACCCCCGGCAGACCGAAAGAGTCGCTCTGGGACGCAGAAGGCGAGGCGGTCCCTGAGATACAAGGGGCCCAGACTGTGAAGGGTCTTATAGATCAATACTAAAACCTTGAACCGGGTTCTGCACACTACTGGCAACCAGTGCAGAGTCCAGAACACTGGTGTTATGTGCTCCCGACGGCCTGTTCCCGAAAGGAGCCGGGCTACCGCATTCTGCACTAGCTGCAGCCTCCGAACCAGGAACAAGGGCAGCCCCACGTAGAGCGCATTGCGGTAGTCCAGCCTCAAGGTGACGAAGGCATGGTTGAGGGAGGCCGGGTCCAGGCCAGAGACGTACAGGTGCAGCCTCCGCACCAGACACAGCTGGCGAAAGGCAGCCCTCGCAACTACCTCCACCTGCTGCTCCAAGCAGAGGTCCGCGTCCAATACCACCCGCAGACTCTGAACCTGCTGAGCTATAGGAGGGCGAACCCCCCCTCAATCAGGGGGGCTGACACCTCCCTCGCTCTCCCCACCACCATCACCTCCATCTTCTTGGGGTTGAGCTTCAGTCTGCTCTGCCACATCCAATCCGCCACGGCCTCCAAACACTGGGATAGCACTGAGACAGCAGGGTCTGGGCGCTACCCCCCATTACTAAATGCACACCGTTTGCCTCTGCGAGAAACCACGAGAGGTAAATGCTTCGCGGCTTTTGTCACGTGGGAGAGCAAAACCCCGTGGCTTTGGCACCAATTATGCAGAGGATCGAGCTCTGCATTCTCTGTGCGATCAAAGCTGTGCGGCTTTGTTTCCTACGCCCTAAGATCCGCCATAACTCTTTCTCTGTAGTGATTGACAGTCTAGAAAATTACCCCCCATTTTGTCTTTATACTTCTGTTACGTTCGTTCCTATGTTCAATATGTTGCTTTTGTCTTTATTAAATCTAATTTTGTTTCGACCAGGGCATCACAAGGGCATTCCTTCACGCCAATGCATCATGGGAAACAACAGGAAGTGGCAGTGAAATCTATGAAAATCAGCAGATGTGTGAATGAGTTGCTAGCTAACTAACTAAACTGCCTAACTGAGTCAGACAATGGTCCATCTTAGCCCAGTATTGTCACAACCTGACACGGCAGCAGGAGTTTCAAATTCGGGTCCAAATCCGGCTCTTCCAGGGTCTTCGGCAGAGGCCATCCCAGTGTGCTACCTGAGACCCCTCCAAGCCCCCAGAGAAGGCCTCCCCCAGGCGTGCTACCTGAGGTCCTGAAGAGGAGATGCTGGGGATTGAACCAGGGACCTTATACATGCAAAGCACACGTTCTTACCACTTGAGCAAAGCTACCCCCGCTGCTCCTGGACAGATAAGAGAAACATGGATTAGGCAACCACTGGTGAGTTTGATAGATAGAAGGATGTGACGTGAATTAACCCATAGTGATGTTATGGGGCATCTGGGGTCCATTGTGTTAAAATCCCCACATAAAACGTCAGTCCTCGTGCTTACAGTTAGGAACCCTGTGAAAGGGCAATCACCTAAATCTATGAGCAAGTAGCCTTCCTAATTCTCTCACCGGGCTCTCTTGGTGTTGACTTGCCACTGAACCCATAGGACTTCAAACCTCGTGTGAACCCACAACCCTTTTATTTATTTACAGACAATATACAACACCATCAACACTCTTAGGTGGCTTTTATAAGGGCACTGAAAAGCACCTCCTGATTCCCACATTAAGAGAAAAGCCGGAGCGGGGAGTGCTTCCATGCTCCCGGAAGTGACATGCTCCCCATTGCTGGCAGAGGCAGGGCTGCTGCCGACAACAGGAAGCACGTCACTTCCGGCAGTGCGGGGAGCATGGAAACACTCCCCACACCACCTTGTCTTTCAACGCAAGACTCAGGAGGCGCTTCAGTGCCTCATATAAAAGTCACCTTAGTCAACACTCCTAGTTAACCTCAATCTCTCAGGCAATCTATAGGCACTTCAGTTCCAATATCTTTTGCAGTCCAGTGCCTCTTTCAATCCTAGCCTCTCTGGGCTCCTTCAGAGTCCCAGCCCTACTGGGTTCCTGCAACTTTGCCAAATCGTTATGTTGTTCCTCATGACTCTCTGGCTTGTTCCTGGCTGGCACCTGTTCCCTGATCCATCTCCTCCGGTTCCGTTCCAGTGTCCTGTCCTCCGGCCCTCAGCCGCTTTGTGTTAGGTCTGGGGGTTAGCTGCAGAGCATTTAGGGAAGCCATCCCACTTCCCGTGCTCCTCTCTAGCCTCCTTTCCCATCTGCGGTGGCAGACCTTAAGCTCCCAGCCGCTTCTGCTTCCGTGCCATGGCTCAAAGCCGCTTAAAGGGCCAGTTGCCCAAGCGGCTGTGTGACAGTGGGTGCCAAGCCCACTCTGTTACAGAGCTGTATTCACTGCATTTCCCCCATTGCCACCAATGAAGAAACACAGTGAACAACACAGTCAGGGCCCTGCTTCCATTCTATACATTACAAGAGAGCAAGAAGTGGATAAAACAGATGTGATAGATTAACAAGCAGCAGTATCAGCATCCTAGCTGCCTGTAACCTGATATTTCTCTTTCCACAAAGTGTGTCCAGGTTTTGGTCTCAGTTACGGTTTGTGTATGGTAGGAAGAGAGAGGTTGCTTCTTCAAAAGGGGTTACCCAAGGAAGCAATTCCTAGAGCTATCAGTCAACGCTATTTCCCTTGTCAAACAAATGACTTGTCCTCTGCAGTCTTGCCATTTAAAAGGCTCATACACGGCTTCCATTTTTGCTTGACTTTCCTGAGTCAGTGTCACCTAGAGTTTCTTCTGTAAATAGCTGGCCTTTCAATCAGAGATTTATGGATTTTCCTTTCCTCCAGCAGGTTGCATGGCAGATGCTTTAAGTTTTGCTAAAAGGGGGGATTGAAGCAGGGCTCTGTACTCGTACCCTTGGAAGAACGTAAGTACAACAGGGTAATTTGTATTAATTCGAGCTAAACTGACCATTCCATTTAATGTCTCCAGTTGATCTAACCTAACTCTCTAAAATCAGCCTAATTCATAGCTTGTCTGATTTATTAGGGGGTTAATTAGAGCTGAAACTCACCCTCACAATTCTTGAAAATCTGGGCGAGAATTGGGTTCTCGCCGAGATTTTTGAGAACGAGAATGTGTCGAGAACTGACTGATTCTCGACCCATTCTCGTGAGATTTTTTGGTGGCTGGAACCCAGCTCTGCGCATGTACAAATTGGCCACCGCAGTCATTCTGCACATGCGTGACCCCCGGTGGCCATTTTTTTAGGATTTCAAAAATCTCACAAGATTCTCAAGAAACTTCAAAAAAAGCTCCATGCATGCGGATTGGCCGCCATGGGAGCACATGCACAGAATGGCCAAGATGGTCATTTTGTGCATGCTTAGAGCTTTCTTTGAGGTTTCTTGAGAATCTCATGAGATTCTCAAAAAACTAAAATCACCCTGTTCATGCGCAAAATGGAAAATGGCAGCCGGTCTGTGCATGCTCGGCTGGCAGCCGGGAATGTGAAGACTGACCGCCACTGCCATTTTGGAAAATAGACACATATGCGCAGAATGGCCATGGCGCATATGCACAACTGATAGTCTGTGTTAGTTTCACTTTCTACCTGGCGTGGCCCAATTTGGACAGAGCCTAGGAAAAATTGTAAGTAAGCAACTACCCCTGCCCCTGTGCAACCCCTCTACCCCCAGCTCTGCCTCTCCTGGACTGCTGTCCAGTGACAGGCTAAGCAGGGGTCCAGGGGAGGCAGAGCTGTGGGAAGGCATTGAATTTAGACTCGTATTGCTTGGAATTGGACCTGATTCCAAACAATACAATCTAAAATACTAATTGAAGTGGGTCGGTTTGATTCTGAACCGATCTTGAACTTCAATACAGTTTCCTAGTTAATACCATGCTCATCATTGTAATATCTCAGGGTAAAATCCTGGCTAGGGCTGAAATGAGACGCTAATAGTTTCACGTAAAAATCTCGTGGGAGTCAAGAAAACCTAGAGAGATCTCGGTACGTTCTCGCTAGGTTTTCAAGATTCTCAGTAACCTTAAAAAAAGCTCTTAAAAACACTTGGAGTATGTGCACAATGTCAACATGGCCATTCTGTGCAGGCATGGCCATTTTCCAAGATGACATGGGCTGTGTCGGTGCCATTTTGGAAAAGGGCTGCTGGTTTGCACATGCTCAGAAGTGGCTGCCCTTTCCCAAAATGACGCTGTTGCAGCCCACGCCATCTTGGAAAAGGGTCATGCATGCACAGAACACCAGCTGCGGTGGACATTTTTCACACGCTCAGAGAGTTTTATAGGCTATTTTAAGGGTACCAAGAATCTCATGAGAACCGGTCAAGAATCGAGCTGACAGTTTAGAATGGAGGGGGGTGGGTGGAAGGGTGTGACAAAGGGGAGGAGCCGATAGAAAGGAACAGGGATACATTCATGAAGTTGAAGGCACATGAACTTGGCTTAGTTACAGAGAGCCAGCATAAGGAGTAGTATAAACAAGGGCTCTATGGGGATGAGGTGAAAGGAAAAGCTTGATAGAAGAGGTAGGTTTTTAGGAAGTGTTGGAGGTTGGGAAGGAGCAGATTTATGTGTTCAGGGAGAGAGTTTCAGGTATAGGGGGCAGCATTGGAGAAAGGGTGACGATGGTTTAGGAAGCAGGAGAATTTGGGGTGGGTCAGGGTGGAGACATCGGAGGAGCAAAGGTGCCAGGTGGTCACCAAAGGGTTGTGCAAGCTTTGAATGTTTGGGAATGGCTGATCTAAGCTCCCGGATACAAAGTACTATCCCTCTCTGCTCAACTACAGCTTTATCTGGCCGCCCAAGCTCTTTGATGTCTATAATGCGTAGCTGAGTAGGCCCAGGGAGAACCAGCCTCCTTTCACTTTGTTCATCCGCAGAAACACCCTTGTGACACAGTTGCCTTATCACAGGGGATGCTGCCTTTATTGACACCTGATCCAATCCATTATCAATTTGTTCTGCTTTTCAGACAATATAAAGACCTTGGCAAACGATGATGTTAGAACTATCTGTCACGCTGGGAAAAACAAAAACAAAAAAACAACTACCTAGATGCATGGATGAAACAGCCCCTCAGACAGCTTCCTCTATAAATGGAAAATGGAACGCATCCAACAACTGGAAGCTAGCACACAGACGGCTTTGCTCTACAGCTGCCGTGGCTTTCCCTCAAGACAGAGACGTGATGGTTTATCTCTGGCACTCTGCATTCTTGCACAGAGCCAAGAAACAGTACTGCAGCAAAGACCTTCTTTTGATGACTCCCAGACCTTCAGAAAGCTTCAGCCACTGTTTGGATCTGAAATTCTACAGCTCGACCTCAGTCAAAGATGTCTAACCAAGTTCAATTTATGTTTCTGCTCAGTTATTTTGACTTACGACTACCACTTATTAGGGATGGGACTTTTGGCAAAATCTTGGTTCTCATTTATATCGGTTCCTGGTTCTCCCTTGATCGGTGCTCTCGGATTTACCAGTATTGGCGGTATCGGATCTTCAACGTTGTGGTTTTCGCCATTGACTTCAATGGGGAAAACTGCCATGTTAAAGAACCGATAATGCCAATAATGCAAAAGAACTGATATTGCAGATAACCCGTATTATCTGATAAATCGGATTAGGACTGATAGTGCCATTATCAACCACTATCGTTTCTCTGCAATATCGAGAGTCCCATCCCTACTACTTATCATTTCAATAGCACTACTAGGCGCATGCAACACTTGACAGGTCCCTGCCCATTGGGCTTACAATCTAAGGCCATTTTTAGACAAGATGAACCCCTCCAGGTCCACCCATCCCACATTTATTTATTTATTTAATAACTTATATCCTGCTCCCTCCAGCCCTACGGTAGCTCAGGGCGGCTCACAAAACATTTAAAACAATATATAAAAACAATACATAGAAGGGTTACTAAAACTACCATCTGAACGTAGTGTGAGGGGGCACATGCTTCTGTGACCCACACACCACCCATTCATGCCCACTCACAGAGCATCGGGGGGAAATCCAGGATGCTTCATGTGAGGGTAGGCTGAAACGTGTGTTGTTAGGGGGAGCACAGCCATCCCTGGTCTGTTTGAATCCCCCCCTCGCACACACTCACCCGACGTGCGTGAGTGCTCCGAGGCTGATCCAAACAGTGCACATGGACCCACCCTCCAGCCAATTAAAAATGGGCTAAGATGGACAAGGATGAGAGGAGCACAGGCGCACACATATTCCCATTTTACAGATGGGGAACTGAGGCTGAGAGGTTGTGACTTGTCCAAGGCCACCTACTTAGGCCACCAGACTTCACCTAGTTTGGCTTTGGCTCATCTAACTTCAGAATAGATGGTAATTTAGTATTTTTAGTAGGGCTAAAAGAAATAGGAAGTTTGATATTTGTGAATACTATTTGTATATTTAGAGATTATTATTAGTACTAGTATTTTATTATGTTTTTCATTCATATTTTTATCCTACCCTTCATCTTAACCTTACGACTGAAATGTGTACCTGCCAAAATGGGTCTACCCATCAAGTTTCTGGTACCCGAATTGACCTGCTATGTTTGGGTATTAATTGGTACCCAATTAGTGTAGCCCTGAGTAGGACTGGTTACAAAACACAACAAATTAACCAATGATAAAATAAAGCAAATAAAACCTCCTAACCCCTTTAGCATATTAAAATACAGGGGTGGCAGGGGGAGGGGAACCCTTAGTGAAATCAAGTACATACTCCCCAACTCACCCACCCTATCCCTGCCTGCAAAATGCCTGGTGAAACAAAAAGGTCTTCTGTATGTCCAATTAGGTCACGGTCAGTCTTTCAGCTTTAATTTGGATTTTAAAAACATAGGGTGCAATCCTGCCACTGGTTTATGCCGGTGGCAGGCGCACAATACCACCAGCCGGTGTGATCTCAGGCGTGCAGGTGCCCCAAACATGCAGCAAGCCATGCGGAGCAATGGCGTACCCCCTCCCATGTGCCCCCCCCGAGCCTACACCCCCCGCAGCTTGGGGAATGGAGCAGAAGATATGCCTGTTCTATCCCCTGAGCTCCGCAGCTCAGGGGATAGAACAGGCATACCTTCTGCTCGGGCTTGGAGGGGGGGGCAGCTTGGGAGGAGACGCGTCATTGCCCCGTGTGGCTTGCTGCATGCTCAGGGTGCCTGCATGCCTGAACTCACGCATTCGTTGCACCCATAGTGTTTCCAGTGTGAAATGCTCACCTAAGCTAGCATAGCATAGCACCCACCAGCTTTCACAAAGCAGGTGCATGCCGGGAGCTGTCCCTTGTACTGGAGGGAAAGGACATACCTCCAAGCTGAAGGATAAGCTCATTCCCCTAAGGCAGAGGTGGGGAACCGTTTCCCTCCCAGCAGTCAAAGGGTATTTTCAGATGTGACGAGATCATGCTCAACCATGGTGGATTCCCACCGGGCGTGAAAGGTCTCATCGCATCTGAAAGGGGAACAGAAGTCCCCCCCCCCAGATGTTCACCCCCATCAATCACGGCAGAGAATCACATTCACCATGCGATCAGCAGAACCGGCGGATCCGGCTCCGACCGCGTGGTGACTGCGATTCCCCACTGTGATGAATGGGCCCATCCCGTCTGGATGGCTACCACAGCCCGGAATCCGCGGCGGGATTCCGGGCCGTGGTCAATTTGGGCAGGCGCTGCGGCTGCATTGGCCGCGGCGCCCGCTCGTCTCCCCAGAGGGCGGGCAGCAAGGGAGCGTGGTGGGATGGGGCCATGCGGCCGCATGTTAAACCACCCAGCCCCGCCCCCTCCCCGATTCCCCACTGGGATCAACCGGCACATCTCTTGGACGTGCTGGTGTGATCCCGGCGGGGAATCTCCACGGTGATTCCATGCCGGGGCGACTAGCGCCCCGTCATGTCTGAAATCACCCAAAGTGAAGTTCCAAGGGCCACGAAGAAGTTGGAGGCAGAGATGCTTAAGGGGTGCACTCAGGAAAACGAGGATTCAGATAATGAATTTGTGTCATTGATCTGTCTCTCTTATCCTTGTGTTCATGCCCTCCTCTCTTCTCCCTTCCCCTGAGCTCAGTCTCAGTGCTTGGGGTAGGAACTGGATCGAGGTGCCACATCCAGGAACTGGAAAGGGGCCACATAAAAATTAACCGCAGGCTGCATTTGACCCATGAGCCTGTGGTTCCTCACCCCTGCCCTAGGGGGTGGAGAGAGGGGTGCCATCAGAGCAACAGAAAAGGTAGTATCACCCACTGGCACAAGTGTAATTGTTACAGACAGACACACAATTCTCAAGGCAGTGTTCTGGGACAGAATGACCCCTTGAATCAGGTACAGTCCTATAGCCAGGAACCCATATTCCCCACTGGTGGCAATGTCACAGTCAACAAACAGCTCCCTGCCTATGACCCCCAAAAGCTAGATCAACAGCCAGATACCGAGGCAGCAAGGTCCTTTAGAAGCCTAACAAACGCTCTCTCTTTCTCTGCTCTGACACTTGTAAAACAGCTGATTGGGGTTGGGAGCACAGCAAGCCTTTGCTAAGTGGGTTTGAAAGTGAAAGGCTATTACCTCAACAACAAAAAAGGAAGAAGAAATAGCTCCGATGAGAATGTCAGATTAGAGATGGCCTGGGAACAATAACTGGGAGCACTGAGGTTTAGTAGGTAGATTGTAAGATCTCTGGGTACAATGGAGGGTGATTTAAGAGCTAGACAATAACGACTCGGAAAGAGAGGAGTAGTTAGTTACTGTCAATGGGAAGATCTATCATGCCGGGAACATGGCTGAATGTTTGGTAGACAGAATTTCTGAGTTCAGGATGTGTTTGGCACTTCTGTTGCTTTGGGGATTGCAGGCGGCATTTTCTTTCGCCATTTTTTGTAACCTCCATAATCTTTTGGCATGCTTTGTCAATTTCTGTGACTTTTTGGTACTTTCTGAAACTTTGGGGTACATTCATGTCATGTCAGCAGTCAGGAGTGGACAACAGCTAATGGATCACCCCATTGCAACCTCTTGGGTAATTCTCCCATGCGACCGAGATTGGCCTCTGTCAGTGACAGGATGCTGGGCTCCATGGGCCATTGGTCTGACCCTGTATGGCACTTCTTGTGTTCTTATGTTCTTATGATGTCATCGCTTTCCTGCCCCCCCCCAGCCCAAGGCCTTTTTCATCTCCAAGTTTTCTTAGCCCAATGGGAAGGAGGGAGAAGGGAGGCAGTGCTTTCTGGTTGCCGTGTACTGTGACTGCCCTGTACCAGAAACTGCTTCCAGAAGAACATGCCTGAATGGGAAGGAAAAAAATGTGGTGAAAACCTAATGTTTCCACATTGCAAAGCGTGCGGGGTGGGGGGGAGGGAGAGGACTGTTTTTGCTGAAAACATCATTTGCTTCAAATCATTGGCCATTGGGGAGGTGGTGTGAAAGCTGTCTGAGTTACGGTTATACCCATTTTTTTCCAGGTAATTGAGTGCCTGACTTGGTAACTGGCTACTGACTGGACACCGGACAGGCTACCCAGAATTTCAAGTATTACCCAAACATTGCAAATGAGTTGCCCATTTCAGTTCCAGGGCCTGCCAAGAATAACTATGGAACGACAACAGAAGAGTGAGACGTACCGGCACAGAATACAAGCTTACAGCCTTTGCCTACTGTGGGGCCCTGGTGATACAGGAGGGGGTCCCCTCAGAAAAGGAGACCCATACATGAACTAAACATAACGTTACTAATTATTAATAGTAGGGGTGGGACATCAGCACAAATACCGGGTACCAGTTTTACTGGTTCCCGGATTTAAGAATACTGGCTTACCGGATTAATACCGGTTTACTGGTACCGTATCTTTTCCATTGATTTCAATGGGGAACTGTCCCCATTGAAATCAATGGAAAAAACTGAAAACCTCCCCCCTCCCCAAGTCCAGGCTGCGCGGGTGGAAGGGGGTACACCCCCCACCCACCCTGCCCAGCCTGGATTTAAACAACAACAAAAAAATGTGACCCCTACTGCGGACTCCGGGCCGCCAGCGGCAACCCAGAGCCAGCCCAGCACCAGCGTCCATCAGCAGCCAGAAGGTAAGTAAGTACCAGTACTACTGATCCCTGGGGTGGGTGGGTTAACACCATCCCACCCCAGGGATCACCCTACTTCCCACCCAGGGATCGCCTACCTACCTTGAGCTCCGGGCGGCAGCGGCGGCGCTTCGGCAGCTTCAGCGCTGGCTGTGGCTGCCGCCGGCTTCAGCACGCTACTAGGCCTTCCGGGGAACCCAGAGAACCTGGAAGGCCTAGTATCTGCCGTGGGTTTATGCTGGTCACCTTTGCAGGAGCCAGGAAAGTTTTTTTTTCTGACAGCCACCTATTGGCAGATTTTTGACTTCCCCACAGTTTAAGAAGTATCATTTGGATTGATTGGCCCAAAATCCACAATGGGTGGTGTGAACAGTCAGTAATCTTGTCAAACTCTTGCGGGGGTCCAGTTAATTGAGATAAGTTAGTTATAAGAATTAGATTAGTTACTGAAGACATTTCCTTAAGAAATAGGGTTTCGTTGCCGAATCATGAGCATAGGTGACCAGGTTTTCAGTTAACGACCTAGGAAGGGGAGGGTGAACCATGTCATTATTAATTTTTTTTTGTTTTATTTATTTCATTTTCATAAATATCAAAATTTCTTTTTGTTTTTGCTTTCGTTTTTTGTTTGCATTGGTTTCAACGGGAAACCCATTTTCAGCTGTAACCCTTTGGTTTTCAGTATATTTGGATGAGACCTGGTTGAATTGTAACTCCAATAGAAGGCATTATGTGTACCAAACTTCATAAATATTGGATAAAGCAATTTGATTTTATAAGCAGCTGGATTATGTTATTTTGCAAAACTCTGCATATACATTCCTGGCTGTAACTTCTTTGTCTCCCATCTAATGTAGATGAAACTTGGCAGTTTTATACTCCTCCCCAATTTTACTATCTATGCCAACTTTCAGAAGTATTGGATAATGGGTCCTAGTGGTATAAGCAATTAACTTATAAATGTATGTCTGACTGTAACATCTTTGTAGTCCAACCAGTGTATATGACATTTGGCAGGGCTGTATTTCATACCTTCAGAATCATCTCTGCCAAATATCATAAACATGTGATAAAATATCCCAATGTTATAAGCCTGCACAGCGTATGCAGAGAATGAGCGTATGCCAGGGATTCTCTTACGTGTCACTGTAATATAAGATCTGTTTGTGATGCCAATTGCCCAGCAGAAATGTCAACCAAATATCCTTATTATGTGCTGTGACCATCCCAACATCTCTCCCCCACTTGTTACTGGGAAGTCAAAAGCATCTGTTTAGGAAAGAGCCAATGGAGATTCTCTTATGTCCTCTGTCACAGTGCTGCAGGATGTTATTGTGGTGATAATTGGCCAGCCTGGATGTGTAATCTGTCTCCTGATTTCTGGGATGCTATCCACAAAGTCCCAGTTATGTCCCTTCTATGCCCATCTCAGGGCCGCCCCCAATGCCTGCCTCAAAGGCCACCATTGATTGGTCCTGTAAAGCTGAAAGCATGCAGTAATTGGCCAGTGAATGTGTCTGTCAGTCTGTTGGGTTGCTCCCATCCTCCCTCCCTAATCCTGCCATGCCAAGTGCATGCTTCTAACTGGTACTGCATGTGCTGCTATTTATCTGAATAATGGTCTTCAAAGGGACAACTTCAATTGCTTATAAAATTAGGGAACTTTATCAAATTGTCCTGTAGTTTGACAGAAATGATAGGGAAGGTGTGGGATACATTCCTGACAAATGTCTTGTAAACAGGACAGAATATAAAAAAGATACAGCCAGGTATGCATTTTCAAGTTAATGGCTTATAACATCAGGACCCTTTATCTGAACTTTCTGAAATTTGGCAGGATTGGTAATCTTGTGGAGCGACTTTAGCTTTCCAGGTTTCATGCATATTGGATAGAAGTTTGGATCTCCCTCCAAACCCCTGTTTGAGCACTCCGCTCCTCTTCCATCCCCTCCCTCACCCTCCCACACCTCCCCTGCTCCTCCAACTGCCTTCGTCCCTTCTTTCTCGCTGCCTCGCATGCCTGGAACTCCCTCCCTGCCTTCATACGCCTTGCCCCCACCCTCCACACCTTCAAGTCCCTCCTCAAAACCCACCTGTTCCGCTCGGCCCTTCCTAACTCCTGCTAATCACCCCCACCCAGGATTATCCCCTACTTCTTAGCTGCAAACTCCTATTTTCTGTAACCAAGCCAAGAACGTGCACCTGAGCTCTCGCATCCTCGTGAATGTTGCATCCCTTGTCTCTCCCTCTGTTCCCCCTTCCCTGTCTCCCCTCCCACTGTCTTTAGATTGTAAGCTCTTGGGCAGGGACCATGTCAGTTTGATTTTCTATAAAGCACCAGGTACATTTCTGGTGCTATATTATAATAATAATAATAATAATAATAATAATAATAATAATGTTAGAGAAGGTGTAATGAGGAATGTGTATGTAGCTTTTCTTAAAATCACAACACCCAATTATTAATAAAATTGATTCTTTTTATCCAATCTTTCCAAAATTTGGTACACATAGTGCCCTCCATTGGGGTTAAAAGCTCCCCAAGTTTCATAAGAAGTGAATAAGAAACAATAAAAGGATAGCCAGAAATGCATTTTTCAGGTTTTTTCCATTATTTCAGAAACAAAAAATCATGTTCATTTTGTTTTCATTATTATTATTTGTTGTTTTTGTTATTAGAATAAAGAAAAAGAAATTAAAAATGTTCATTTTCATTATCATAATAATGAAAAGGAATTGCACACCCTTATCTAGCAGCCACTCCTAGACCATTTGGCCTCAGACAAGGCCTCTGGCTCAGTCTGATGCCCACTGCACACTTAAATGGGCAGAATCCCCATCAGGCTGCTCCCTGCCACAATTGGGTACTCGAAGTGGGAACTGATCAGGTACTGATTAGTACCCGGACATTGGGGGTCTTACCAGAAAATTACCTGGTATACCTGTTTGGGTACTTGTTTCAGTGTTAATCCCTATGGTGGAATTAACTGGGTCCAGCACTGTCCGTAGGTTCTTACAAGTTCTAGATGCCATTCAAATGGCCTGAAGAAGTGACCATGAAAATGAAACTGAGCTCTGGAAGGAGTGTGCGTCCCGTTGGGAAATGTTCTCTCTCTCTGTTGGAAAGGGGAGGAGGAAGGACAGTGGGCAACAGCTTCCTAATGTTCCTAACAGTTTGTCTCTCATGTCGCTGAAAGCCTTCCTGCTTCTACACAAATCACAAGCAAACAGCGTCCTCAAGGAAAGCGGTGTGAGCTGAATAACATCTCTGATGTTACCATGGCAATCAAAGTTTATCCCTGATGCCAAAATTATACAGCAACAACAATATATATATATATTATCCCCTCGATCATAAGGAAAAACACAGTGTCCAGTTGTCATGGAAACTGGAAGGCTTGCCTTTCAATTTTCTCCCTTCACAATTAAAAAAGAAAGAAAAAAGGTGATTGCTGGCCATCCTCACTGGCAATGGCTTCTGATTGCAAGATTCACCCTCTCTCTCCCTCTTAAAATAGGTTAATAATTATCAACACACTGGGTATTTTCAGACGTTATGAGATCATGCTCAACCACAGTGAACCACGGTCAATCCCGCGGCGGGGCCAAAGCGCCTTGAACGTCTGTTCGGCGGCCGCCAGATGTTCACCACGGTCAATACCCACATGGGGTCCAAATCAACCACGCTTCCGGAGCTCCCCACCGGACAATCCCCGAAAGTGTGGTCAATGCGATTCCCAGCGGGAAACAACAAAAAGTAACGTCTGGATGGCAATCATCAGCTGGATTCAAAGAAAATGATTCCCAATCAGGGACAAAGTATGCAGCATCGCTGCCAGGCAACCAGCAACAACACAGGCACCGGAGGGGGATTTAAAGGGCAATCCTCAGCAGGGAAACATGGCGGGATGGAGCGAGGAGGGAGGCGGAGGAGAGCGGTGGGGGAGAGAGCGAGGGAGGAGGAGGAGGTAGTGGCAGTGGTGGAGGAAGTGCAGGCGGAGGAGGGGGAGGTGGGGGTCATGCTTCAGATGGAGGAGGCAGAGGGACAACAGCAGCACCAGCAGCCAGGACAGGCCGCCCCAGGGATAGAAGCCAGACTGGGGGAGGAGGCACCCCGGAAATGGGTAAGGGGAAACAAGGGGAGGGGAACAGGTGGCACAGGGGTACCAAGGGGGGGCTGGTACCTCCCTCCCTTCCCATTTCCCTTGTGTGGGTGTCCCCTTTTGTGCCATCTGGCTTCGTTTGCCCTCAGGTGGTCATGTCTGTGTCCCGCCCCTGCCTGATGCCTTGTGGGTGTTTTTACCACGGCTGGGAATTGGTGACATGTCTGTTGCACAGCCCTGGACTGTGATCTGGCGGCCTGATTCCCTGCCATGGTGCCGGTCCTGTCACGTCTGTTTGAGGCTTTTTTTTTACCACGGGGGGTGGTTGTTCAGTTCACCCCCAACGGGAATCCACTGTGGTGACTCAGGACCGCTTAACATCTGAAATCACCCACTGTGGGTATTTTCAGATGTTACGAGATCACAGTCAAACACAGTGAACCACACTCAACCCCATGGTGGGGCCAAAGGGCCCTGAATGTCTGGTCGATGACCGCCAGATGTTAACCGCAGTCAATCCCCATCAGGGATCAAAATGAACCTCGCTACTGGAGCTCTGGCCCGGACTATCTCCGAAAGCGTGGTCAAAGCGATTCCAACCGGAAAACAAAAAAAAGTAACATCTGAACGGCAACCACCTGCTGGAATTAAGTAATATGATTCCCGGCCGGGGACAAAGCACGCGGAGTTGCGGCCAGGCAACCAGCAACAACACAGGCCATGGAGGGAGATTTAAAGGGCACACAGCAGCAGGGAGACATGGTGGGATGGAACGAGGTGGAAGGGAGAGGAGAGCGGTGGGTGAGAGAGCGAGGGAGGAGGAGAAGGAGGAGGTGGTGGAGGCACAGGCAAAGGAGGTGATTGTGCTTCAAATGGAGGAGGTGGAGGGACACCACCACCACCAGCAGCAGCCGGAACAGGCCACCCCGGACACGGCATCCAGCACGGGGGATGAGGAACCCCGGAAATGGGTAAGGGGACCGAAGGGGGGTGGCATGGACACAGTGGCACCAAGGGAGGTGGGCAGGCTGATGGGGGGGACAGGGGGAAGGGGCATGGGGTCAAGGCAACCCGGCAACCAACCAACCCCCCCGGCAACCAACCAACCCCCCGCTGCCGCCGCTGAGTCCCGCTGCTGGGGCCGCTGCCGCCACTTCTCGTCCCCGCCAGACACCTGCGGGGAGAAGAACAGACAACAGTAAGGTTGGGGGCTAGGGGGGGGAACGCAGAGGGCAGCCACGTGGGCTGTCCTATCCCCTCCCCCCCACCCGGAAGTAGCGGGGGCATAAATCCCCAGGGACAGCGGCGGAGCCACAGGCCGCGGCCAAAGGGCGCAGCACTTTTGGGGCACTTTTGGGGGCTGCAGGGGGGGTAGGGGGGGTATTGCGTGCTCTGTTGTGGGCTCTTGTTTATTTTTCAGGGCTAGGGTGGTAGGGTGGGGGTTGTTGATAGGGGGGTTAAAAGGGGGGTGGACCCAGGGACGTCCCCTGGTGAGAGCAGGGGAAGTGCCGGGAGGTTTGGGGGGGAGGGGGTGGCTCGGTCTCCCAGTGAGAGGGGG
>QEPC01003143.1:4356407-4367533 GCA_003113815.1 Sphenodon punctatus | reverse complement strand
CGGGGGGCCACGATGGAGCGAGCATTCTCGGTGGTAGGACCGCGGCTGTGGAACTCCCTTCCGGAGGAAGCTCGCCTGGCCCCAAGCCTTTTAACATTTCGGCGGAACTGTAAGACCTGGCTGTTTGCCCAGGCCTTTGGGAGGGAGGGTGGGGAGGGATAATTTTAATCCCCCACCCATTTATTTATTTGTTTTTCTAGCCCTGTTTTATATGATGTGTTTTAGATGATGTATTTTATATTTATATTTTAAAGTGAATTTTTAATATTTTATTATTGTTGTTAGCCGCCCCGAGCTGCGTTGCAGGAGGGGGCGGGATATAAATCTGTAAAATAAAATAAAAAAATAAAATATTATGACCCACAGACATGGAAACAGGCCTGGGAGACTGAGCCCCCGGAGGATATGGGCACTGCCCAGGCAGAGGAGGAGGAGGAGGAGGACCAGGGGGGCAATGGGGGGACAGGAAAACCCAGGACTTTATCAGGATCTGGGGGACCCTGGAGCATCAACTGGAACTCACGGTCAACCAGCGGAATGAACACATGTACCGGGAGATTGTCTGTGACATGGAGGCGGCAGGGCATCACAGCACCATGGCCCAGTGCCGATCGAAGGCAAAGGAGCTCAAGAGGGGGTACAAGGCCATCTGGGACAACAACCGGTTGTCCGGCCATGGAGCCCAGACCACCCCCTACTATGACGCCCTGGACCGCATACTACACATGAAGGGGTCCATAGTAGCCCCCCACCTTGTCAGGAGCGCCGTGTTCCAGGGCAGGGTACCTGTGGTACTGTGTACCAGGGCAGGGTACTGTGGTACCCCCTCCCCTCACTGCCCCCTTAGAAGGCACCTGCTCTGGGGGCCCCACCCCCCAAGAGGAATGCCCCAGAACCTCGGGGAGCACAAGCCCCCCCCAGTACCAGGAGCCCCCAGCCCCTGTCCGGCCCGGGAGACTCCGAGGCTGGCGAACTGGTCACCCTCAGCCAGTGGACACAGGGGGACCCCAGTAACACAGAGGAACCGGCCTCGGAGGGCTCTGAGACCTACATAGAGGGTAAGCAATCGAGAGGGAGGGGAGATGGATGGAGGGATGGGACGAGGGGGGGATGGGGCACAATGAGCACTGGGCCACCCCCAGAAACCCGCAGGACCCTAGATCACATGAAGGGGAATGGGGGGTCTGCCAGGTGACAAGTGCAGCCCACCCCCAACCACCCCTTGCATATCCCCACAGGGCACGGCACGCCCCGGCACCTGAGACTGGTGGGTGAGGAGGCCGGTGGAGAATCACCCCGGGAGCACCTGGAGGTCCCAGGTTAGGCACACCAGCAAGGGGGGCAAGAGGACAACCAGGGAGCCTGGGCAGGGGACCCCGGGCACATGGTGTGTGGGGGGCTTGGGCACATGGGATGACCGTGGGAGGTCACCAGCCGCCAAACCGAGGGGGGGCAGGACTCCCCAGCTGTGCCACAGGATAGGGGGTGGCTTCCAGGGGCATCTAACCAACACCTAATGTGTACCCCAACAGGGCGACCCGATAGGCCCCAGAAGCCCGTACCCGTACCCCAGGCGCAATGGATGAGGGATCACTGGGCACGGGTTCAACACCAAAGGGAGGACCAAGCGGAGGACATAGTCCACTCAACCACCGAGCAGGGAGAGCAGATGATTGTGGCCATTGACCGGTTGGAGGCGGCCACAGAATGCTCCATGCAGCAAGCGGAAGCATGGGACCAGAGGTTGCAGGTGGAGGTGAGACTGGAATGGAGGCAGCAGCGCTGAGAGCATAGCAGGCAGGTGGAGGCATTTGGATGGCTGGAACAGGCCATTGACAAGATGGTGTGGGAGCATTCAGAGAGTATGCGGTCCGGGGCACCTCACGACATCGGCACCTCGGTGCTCCTGCACTCTGGGACCATGAGCGCATACGTGATGGCAGCTGCCCCGGCGGGCAAACTGCCCGCCCAGGCTCTGATGCCGGACCCCCCGACACCCCCACTGCCTCCGCCACCTCCCCAGGTGCCGGCACGCCTGCTGGGTCCGTGCATCTGCCTCCCAGTCCCTGTAGCCCTCCGGAGGGAGCCACCACCCAGGGGGGGCCCTCCAGCCCCAGGTCCGCCCTCACCACCACCGCCAGCCCCTCAGGACACCGAGGTCTCCCAGGACACTGTTGGGGACATGGACAGTGGGGGGGTAGGGGCGCCCACAGGATGGCCGAGGGGATGGCCCCAGAGATGTGGGGGATGGGGAGAAGGGGATGAAGGGTGAGGGCAACATGAAGGGAGGGGGACACGGCACCAGGAGGTGGGTGTTATTGTTGTTGGTTGTATTGGTGGTAGTGTTTGTAGGGACACATGTATATTAATGTCAATACATGTATGGGAACCAGCCACCTCCTTGGGTCTGTTTGTGGGCCCAGGGCTGGGGGCAGCCGGTGGGGCTGTGAGGGGCGCACCCATGGTGCTGGTGGGGGCTCCTGAGTCAGATTGTGACAGGGGAGAGTGCGCCCTCATGGCTCGGCCTCCTGACTGATGTGCCTGGCCTGGGCAGCACGGATGCACTTAGCATACCAGTACTCCCACGGGTTCTCTGTGTTCACATACAGAGGCACAGGGCCAGGAGGGTGCCGGGGCACTGGGTAGTCAAGGGCAGCGCCATCGGTCTCGCACACGTTGTGCATCACACAGGAGGGTCCGCTCACCAGGGCTGAGGTCTCCACCGTGTAGTCCAGCCAGCCGGCGAGACTCCTCCAGCACTGCTTGAGGGCCCCGAAGGCCCTCTCGATCATGGTCTAGCTAGCACACAGGCAGTTATTGTACAGTGCCTTCACAGGGTTCCTTGTGACCGGGTATGCCTTCATCAGCCACCGGGTGAGTGGATAGGCCGGGTCCCCCAGAATGCAGGGGGGCATCATCACCCCCTTGATCTGGGTCATCCCCATGTCCGCAAAGTCCCCACGGTACATCTGGATATAGAAGGGGGAGATGGTCATGATCCAGTCATCGTGGCTGCACCTGGAGTTGCTCGTGAAGATGTCTACAAAATGCCCCCGGTGGTCCACAACCACCTGCAGCTGCAGGGAGTTGTACCCGTGTCTGTTGACATATTCCACGGCCTCCCCAGTGGATGGGCGGAGGATCTTGATGTGGGTGCCATCCACGATGTCTATGCAGTTGAGGAACCCTCCAGCCGCGAACCCGGCCATCACATTCTCCTGGTCCACCAGCTGGATCGTGCGGTCCAGGAGCACGCCCTCCACTGCCTCACAGACATCCCACAGGATACCGGCAACGGTGCTCACCCCCACACTGAAATGCTGCGAGACGGACCGGTAGGAGTCAGATGTTGCTAGTGCCCAGACCCCAATGGCCACCCGCTTGACCATGAGGATGGGGGTCTGCATGGGGGTGTGCTGTTGCTCCAGCCAGGGCGTTAACAGCTCCTCGAGTCACAGAAGGGTGCGCCTGTCCATACGGAAGTGAACTGTCCAGGCTGCCTCGTCCCATTGGGCCAGCGCACTGGCCCACCACCCCTGTGCCCGCTCCATGACCCATACCTGCCGGTCGATGGGCATAACGATCTGGACAGTGTGGCCCATGGTTTCCCTCTGCTACTGGAGGCGGCCGGCCACCTCTCGGAGCACTGCAGCCTGCTGGGCCTGCCTGGCCATTCTGGACACCCGCTGTGCTCTGAGCTGGGCCAGGGAGTGCCTGCATCCGTGGTGGGCTCGCCGGGCTGTAGCAGCGATCCAGGCCATGCTCACTCGCAGCCGGGAAACCAGGTGCACCTCTGCGGTCTGGATGTGCAGGAGGTCTGTGTGCGAGTGGTACCACTCAGCGCAGACTGCTAGGTACATCCCACAGGCACCCAAGCACCCCAGAACCATTGCAAACGGTGCCCTGGGTGGGGTGGGGCTGCACCCATTATAGGCTGGAGTGGGTGTCGCCTCACCCCCTGTTTGTGACCTGCCTACTGGCCGGGGGTCCCCAATTTACACCCCCCCCCAGCAGGGCTGGCTTCCACAAGGCGACATGGGCGGAGCTGCTGGGGGTGCTCCATTAGGCACACCTGCAGTCCTTGCATGGGGCTTGGTGCGTGATCCAGCCTGTGCCCGGGCATGCGCATGCAGCAGCTGCGCCCCTGCTGTCATCCCTTCCCACCTCTCTGTGTTGTTGCAGCCTGTTGTCCATGCCGTCCTGAGCTGTGTGTAGGATGCCCTGGCTGTGTGCTCAGTGCCAGAAGATGTTCAGAGTTCGTACGCCATGCCTCGCTCCTTATCCGGGCAATGTTGCAGCCTGTGGCCTTATCGCTTGGCCTTGGAGCTCCCCTCCCATCCCTCCAGGGATTGTGGGGCCCTTCTCGCCGTACATTTAGTATCAGGCATGTGCTGGACCATGGATGGAAGGGATTCCCTGGTGCTCGCAGGCCCCAGAACCCCTGGCACCCCCCATAGCTGGACCTTACGCGAGACCATGGTTCTGTGTGACCTGTGGCATTCCCTGGCCCTGCAATTGCTGCTGAGCTGCCCGGACAGCCTGTCAGGTGCCTATGCGAATCTGAGCTCTGGCCTTCACTACTTTGGCTATGAGGCAAATGCCCAGGATTGCCAGATGCACATGGAGACGCTGGGCCTGTGTTCCTTTCTCGATGGTCGCATCCCGGAGATGAGGTGCGCACATGTGGGGTGGTCGGCGGCAGAGACCATGTCTGCCCTCTCTTTGTGTAGTCTGGTCACATACATGGCCTGTTTGAATGAGGGGGGCTCCGCCCTGGCCGTGTCCTTCTTTGGCTGTGTTCACGGGGCCTGTGGGTACCAGCGTTCGCGTGGGGCAGTGTATCATCGGCTGTTGGAGCTCGGTCACCTTCCGTGCCCCCCAGCTGCTGACTCAGGCTTTTCAGAGCCCACTGGGGTGGAGCTGACAGCGCTGACTGGTGTGTGGGCCCATTCCAATGTGCAGATGGGACTCACCATGCAGGATCCGTTCGAGGTGTACTACCTGGTCGCCCACCACATGGCAGCACTGGGATACCATC
The DNA here is from genome assembly GCA_003113815.1 of Sphenodon punctatus. Lineage (NCBI taxonomy): Eukaryota > Metazoa > Chordata > Lepidosauria > Sphenodontia > Sphenodontidae > Sphenodon > Sphenodon punctatus. Next base: position 4,362,495 of record QEPC01003143.1, on the reverse strand, counting down.
GGGGCATGCTTCAGTGGCCGCACTTTGTTCAACTGGCAGGCCACCCAGCCCCGGGTCCATTCGTGACCCCCTGCAACTGGCTGTGAGGCCCCCTGAGTCTTACGGGCCCCGGTAGCTGGCCCCGCTGTGGGCTCCTGACTCCACCCTACAGCCATGGGCCACTGCCCACTCCCTCCATGATGTCCCGACCTCACTGCTGTGCTGTCTGCTTCCTGGGGTTCTGCTGCCTCTTTCTGTGGCTCCAGGCCCCCTCCAAGGCCCCCCCCTCTCCACCTCTGCAACTGGTGTTCCCCTTTGTGGCTGCCTTTTCCAGGGGCCGAGTCCTGATCACCGAGATGCCACCCAGCTCCCCGGGGTGCTGCAGACCTTCTTCGGCCACCCACAATCCCTCCTGTGCCCGTGCCCCCTCCCTTGGGTGACTCTGTGACTGCGGGGTTCTGGGACCCCTGGACTGCAGCTCCCAGCATCCTCCCAGGGTGGGGGCTTTGTGTGTGTATTTGGGCCAGCTGCACGTCTCTGGCTCTCCTGCATCCCCTCCATTTCACCCTCGCCAGCGCTTGGGGTGCCTGGGTGCCTCCTGGACCGTTCCTGGGACGCCCCCTGTTCCGTGTGGCCTCCCCCTGTGCCTGTGATCCGACCATGTAGGGACCCCCTGTTCTGGGACTGCCTGTATGGCTGTGGGGGTGCCTGTGCCAGCTGCACTGCTGTGGGGTTGCTGGATGCCTGTCCCCCTGTCCTGGCCAGCCCCTGGGCCATTTCCCCCCACTTCCCTGTGCCCACACCCCCTCCCTCCCCCCTGTGCCTCTTGTGCCTTGTGTGTTGTCCATCCCGCTGTGTCCCCCCTTCCCGTCCTTTCCCATCTGGGTGTGTGTGCGCCCGGGTGTGTGTTTGTGCTGTGTGTTCCACTGTGATCTCGTTTTCTCTGTGGCTGTTGTGTGTGCCGCCTCAGTGGCTCTTCTCCCTCCTCCCCCTCCATTCCCATTTACCTTGTGTGGGTGTTCCCTGTGGGCGCTTTTGGCTTCATTTGCCCTCCAGTGGCCATTTCTGCCTCCCGCCCCTCCCCAGTGCCTTCTGGGTGTTTTGACCACAGCCAGGAATCAGCATCATGTCTGTTGCGCCGCTCCGGGCCGTGGTCTCTGTGTCTGATTCCCTGCCATGGTCCTGCTCCTGTCACCTCTGTTCAGACCTTTCCTTGACCATGGGGGTGGTTGTCCGACTCACCACCACTGGGAATCCACTGTGGTGAATCGGGACCACGTAACGTCTGAAATCACCCTGTGTGCATGTGTATGTGTGTGTATGTGTGTGCTTGATATGAAGAATGCCCTTAACAGCCTTGCCATCTCTCTGCCACAGGAGCGATGTCTGGATATATAATGGGAAGGTCATTCATACAAAATGAACTGACAGTAGATGGTGCTCAAGAACATGCAGCCTTTTCTCATGGGTTTTATAAAGCCTACAAAACTTGTTGCTTTTGATGCAAATCGATTCCTTTTTGGAGCTCTTTCTCTGTCAGCTCTTAACAGTCCCTATCAACATACTTCACAACATCGGTATTTAGGAAGGGCAGTTCCTCTTTCAGTTCTGAATCTGACCATCTCCCTTTAGGTGTTTTTGTGTGTGTGTATGTGTGTGTGTGACAGTCCTTCTTTAAGTAGAGAGAGAAAGAGAGCGAAATCCAGTATTCACGCCTTGAGTACCACTTTCCTGGTGTCCTCTAAGGAAAAGCACTTGAAAGCAGGGCCAGCCTTAGAATTTGTGGGGCCCACAGCCCAGATAAAATGCGGGGGGCCTCGTGACCCCATGCCCTTGGGTGCACCTTCCATGGGACCCTATTGGTGGTCATATTTGGGGATCCACTGGGAGGGAATGCCCCCCTCACACACATTCTGCCCTGGTGAAAACAAGAGCCACTACAGGGTTCCCAGAAGGAGAAAGACCCGTGGCAGTTGCTCCAGGTTGCCCCGTGGTAAGGCTATCTCTTCTTGCGAGGACAATGGGGAGATGATGGAATGACAAGAAACTAAGTGGAATGAGAAGCAAGAGAAAGCACCTGTCCCTCTTTATGCGCTTAGAATGTTGGTGTGTGTGTGTGTGCACGCAGTGTATGAAGGGGCGGAGCATATTCACTGAGAGACGGAACTTATTGACCAAGAGGCTGGGGCTTGTCCCTCTTACTGCTAGAAAGGTGGGGAGGTATGCCTACAAGTAGGGCTGACGAAGATCAACCCTTGTATTTCCATCGGAACTAACTGCGTCAAGGTAGAAGGATGATCTTAATGGGGTCTGCGGTTTTTCTGCTGTGTCACATCTCTGCACACCAATCCGGATTGACTTCTCTTCTAGCAGCGCGCCATCTTAGGATTTTGTTTTCTGAGCATGTGCAGGAAGGAATGTACTCTGCCGGGATCAGAGCCCATGCAGATCTCCGACAGAATGGGGACTGGATTGTGTCGGGCCGGTGACCTGTTTCATTGGACCCAGATTGGACCACTGAACAGAACTGTTGGAAAAGGAATTCACCCAGATAATCTGTTTCAAGCTCGCCCAACAACTATAAGAGATGGGCACACTCAGAAGCACACTCTGCAATAAAGACAGCTCCCATTGGGTACAGAAGGGTGGGTTGAGCACCTATTGAGCGGAGATGAGCAACAGCCTGAGTGGCCACATCAACCCAGTCTGGAAGCCCCAGCTGCTAGAGTCTGGGAATCTTCTTGGGTTCTGGTGCTGCAATGTCCTGGGCCAGTTCAGAAGTTGTGGATATCTGGTATCCCACACCAAAAGCATCCCCGGCAAATGCTTATCCAGAATTTTCTTGAAAACCTCCAGGGAAAGAAATTCTATAATTTCCGTAGGCAGCTTGTTCCACTGACGAAACGTTCTAACCGTGAGCAAGGTTTTCCCAAATCTATTCCTGTAATTTCAACCCATTGCTCATTGATAATGGAGAACAAATGGTTTTTGTCTTTTTATGGCATTTGTTTAATTATAGGAACTCTTGAAGTCGCTTCGAATTCTATGATTCTGTGAAGAAAACTGTGAATATACTTCTATTATTTTCTCCCCTTTAGACTAAACACATCTACTGTAACAGGGGGAACATTAATGAGTAAATTTGTTCACAAGTGTTTGATTGTAATTTTATCATTCAGGTCTTTTCTTACAAAAGTCTACACACAGCTTGCTTTTATACTGTCTTGTGGATGTCCACGACTGGAAGTTACCTGCTGGTCGGAAACGCATGTTGTGTTCACTTCTTGGGAGCCAACTTCTTGGGAGCGAACTCATGTTGCGCACGTGGCCAGTTGTGTAGCCAGCATTTCCAGACATAACAGGGAACTTTGTATTTACAGCTGTAATACGTTGCTAGCATTATGTCTAGTAAGTTTTTGCCTTTAGCCTCTCTAGGAGTGAGAGCATTTGGGTGGAGTCTGCTTAAGTCAAATTTCTGCAACAATGTAAAAAAAGTTGAACTTATCAGAAATTTTACTTAAGCAACCCTTAATGAAATAGATGTGAAGACTGGGAAACCTGATGCTCAGATTTAGTGACCGCCATTTTTCTCTGCCTCCAATCCCCTTGTGGTCACCCCTGGCCCTCAGAAATAGAGAGTCAGAACAGACAGCAGGACACTCCCACCTGCATGTGTGTGTGCGTGCACACACCCACCAACCCACATGCATACACACACAGAGCTCTGCTTAGATGTCACTTGAGCCTGTGTGTCCCAAAAGGAAGCTGAAGCTAGAGAGAACTGATGTTCCCCAGCACTCATTGCCAACCTACTCAGCGACGAACACTCAGCCTATATACTACAGTATTTAATCACATGCCATCAGGAAATCATTAATACTCTCAAGGGTCCTGATATTTTTGGTCTTGTGGATATACCTTAAAATTCAAGTTTACAGGGTAATTTCGCTTCTGAAAATCAAGAAATAGTACATCTCCATAGACCTGGTCTGGGGAAAACAAATGCGTTTGACTTATCCAGAAATGTGCAGGTTGCACAAATTCTACTCAAATGGATTCCACTGTAAATGAAGAGGTTGCAAGTTGTATTAAAACAAGAATCAATTACTTTCTAGAAAAAATCTCACAAGAATCGAGAACTGTTACCGAGTTCTCAGGAATATCTCAATAATTGTTCGAGAGCTCGGTTGAGAATTTTTCTAGATATACCATTTACCATCTAATGTTACCATTTACTGTTCCTGTTTACCATATATCGTGTTTTTCTAGTAACGCACATGTGCAAAATGGCCACCACAGTTGTTCTGTGCATGTACAGTCTTCTTCCAAGATGGTACTTGCAGCATTGCCAACATTTTGGAAAAGGGAGCCATTTTGCAAATGCACATTACCAGGATGAATGTGGAACATGGTAAATGGTAACAGCAAACAGTATCAGTAAATAGTAATGGTAAATAGGTAAACGGTATATCCATAAATATTCTTAACTGAGAAAGTGTTGAGAACCAGGATTTTCTTGATCAATTCTTGCAAAAAACGAGTCAAGAACTGTGACTCTCAGTGAGAATCACAAGAAAGTTAAGATTGCGTTTCAGCCCTAGTTACAACTCCAATGATTCTGGAATAAAAGTGCTAATCAGCTCCCTCTCTCCTCTTCAAGACTGTTTGAAAAAGAAACATTAATCTCAATTCATTTTTGGTTCCTTTTAGTCCAAAGTAGAACTCAGCCACACAAAGCCGTCTGCCTGCTGAGAAAACTTCAAAAGATTTCTGCTAAAGACTCTGGCCCTAAAATGACAAGCGGTTAAAATATCCCTGGGGGTGCAAGCTTTTGATGTATCGTGCACCTCATAAATAATAGAAAAGTCAAATGCATTGTAATGAAATGATGTGCACAGAGAATTGTGTTAAATTGCTTAGAAATGAATTAGAACTTGTGTTCTCTTTTATCTCCTGGAGTTTTATGTGGGGAAGACTAGTTCAGTTTTGTGTTCCCAGTCCAAAGGCATCAATAATTGATGAGTTATCTGAGATAATTGTCATGTATCCCATATATAAGCATACATTTTTGACCAGCTGTGTTTCAATGTATTGAACATTAGAATTAGCCTCTGTATGGTGAACCTCTAATGAACTGTCTCTATAATGACCTTTTTACTGAACTCTTGACCATATACTGGGAGAAGAGATATGATCAGTCTGTCTCTTAAGGATTACATATCAACGTTTTCTGTTTACCAGTTTCAACAGATGTGATTCCCTGTGCAGGGTATAAAGAGGTCTTGCTTGTCTGGAGACGCCTAATGTCTTGATCATTGTTAACTCTTATCTCAGATGATAGCCGCCTTTTTACTATGTATCAGCAGGTTGTTTACAACTTACTTTGAGAAACTTCATTGTAAGTTTTTTTTTACCTGACGTAATTTAAACTGACTTCTACGCATTTTCATTCTATAATGAGGCAAAGGAAAAAACTGATTTTTCAGAAAGCTCTTCATTTCCTGGAGTTTACTCACCTTCATTATGGCAGTATGGGACACAGGACTGGGTAAATATGAAAGTATATTCTTTTGATGCATTGAGCCAACAATAGTTAAAGCATATGTTATTTCCTATAGATGTTAAGATCTTTGAACTTATAATAGAACTGTTTCTCTGAACAGAAATGTCCTTTTAAATCATGTATTTGTAACTGACACTGTTTCTCTTTTGTACCATGTTTTTATTTGAACTGAAGTAAACTATTGCTTTATATTTATAACATTCTTTGTCTCATGGCCTCATTTATAAATAATATTGTCTTTATTATTAATTATTATTATTATTAGCACCTGTATAGCGCTAGCTGTGTACCTGGCACTTTACAGAACAGTAAGATAGATGCGTTCCCTGCCTACAACTTACAATGGGTGTCTTCAGACGTTACGAGTTCACGCTCAACCACACTGAACCATGCTCAACCCCCCCGTGGGGCCAAAGGGCCCTGAACGTCTGAACGGCGCGCGCCAGATGTTCACCACGCTCAATACCCACATGGGGTCAGTTTCAACCACGCTTCCCGGGCTAGCCGGGGGAAGGTCCCGGGAAGCGTGGTCAAACGAACCCCCAC
>QEPC01003143.1:4337665-4349182 GCA_003113815.1 Sphenodon punctatus | reverse complement strand
CCGTGGCACGCGGCCAGACGTTACTTTTTGTTGGCCACGGCCCGCGGTCCATTTGACCACGCTTCCCGGGACCTTCCCCCGGCTAGCCCGGGAAGCGTGGTTCAAATTGAACCCATCTGCAGATTCAGCGTGGCCAACATCTGGCACACGCTGTGCAGACGTTTAGGGGCCTTTCGCCCCGCCACGGGGTTCACCGTGGTTCACTGAGGTTCAGCGTGATCTCGTCACGTCTGAAAACACCCTAAGTTTCCACATATTGGAGAAGAGTCGCCCATTATCCAGACCAGATTAGGTCAGGCCTGGACCACTAAGCACATTTTCCCTTTGAGGAAACAGGCACAATGTGACATAATACTGATATCTGTTTCATTTCTGTCAGGCTCCGGGGTCAGAGCCTAGGAAAAGGATGGAAGGAAAGATAAGGAGGGAAGGTAAAAGGGGAAACACGCAATTAGCAAGGAAACCTCTCAGCCGCTCTCTGATATCCAGGCGATAAAGCACTTCACTTAAGTACCAGCCAAGCTGGTCTAGGAAGGCATATGACTCATCATCAAGGTGGAGGGACAGGGAAGAGACACACAGGACTGGGAACTGGAAACAGGGATCAAGGGACCAACACAGGGGAAGCGGGAGGCACTCTGAGGCAACGAGGGAAGCCGGAGATGAGGGAAGCCAGAGGCTGAGGCACCGAGGGAAGCCAGAGATGAGGGGAGCCAGAGGCAACGAGGGAGAGTCAACAATAGGGATACTGGCAGGGATAACCAGCAGCTGGGAAGCTGGATGGAGTAGAGCAGCAAGGCCCAGCACACGAGGGGAACAGGGATCACATGCAACAGCAAGGAAGGAGGTTTCACTCATACAAGACACACAAAGGGTTTCACAGGACAAGAGAACACAATAAAATACACATACGCAGAACACAACACAGTCACAAGCAAAGGGACAAGGCAATGCTGCACCAGATTGGAGGCACAGAAACCAACCCTCGGGAAGATCAGGGAGCAAAGGGAGCAACAGGGAACTCCGAGGAACAACTAGCAGCGTGGGGAAACCTAGATCTAACAAGGGAGAGGGGAATCCCCACCAAAGGCAGACTGAAGAAGGAGACAGAACTGGCTAAGAGACAACTAACAGGGAACAGGTGAACAGGAGTCACAGAGACAAGGGAAGCAGAGGTACCAAGAGGGACAGGCAGGGGCAGAAGGAGAGGGAAACCTGAAAGTACACCAAAAACACAAAGAGTGAAGCAAGCACCAGGATCACAGCCAAGAGCTGATGTCCCACAGCTTACAACTGTGCCCATCAGGCCTTTTATATTACTGGGAACCAATGAGGAGTCCAGGGGGGAGGAGTCACACAGGGCAGGGCGCCAGGTAGACAGTAGGAGTGTATCAGCAAGCCCAGCTACCCTATAGTGCTGGGGAAACTTCCCTACCTGCCAAGGTCAGGGTTTTTGGTTCAAGCCTGCACCCTAACAATTTCTCCTGGTAAGGAGCAAGAGAACTGAGCCACAGCTAAAAACAAATGTGCTAGGGTTTAATTAGCAGATGATAATTAGTTGCCACTTCAGTCAAATACAATATTAGGTAGCTGGTGTCTGGAAGGCAGCTTTTTTGAGTTGGCAATTTAAACAGTTTAAAGACAGTAAAAGATAAACAGATTGAGTAAACAGCAAACTGTTTATTGGCCTTTAGGTTTCAGAACTGAACATTGCTGGGTACAGATGGGCCTAGAGGCCCAGTGCAGCCTGCACAAATTCACAGTAAAGATAGCTTGGTTGACTGCAGTATCACTAATTGCCCAATAGCTAGAAGGAACAAATATTACCGTATTAAGCATGATAGGAAGGAATTGGTGGAAAGGCAGCCCTTGCAAGAAGAACTCATATAGATCAGTTGGTTGGGTGTTTTGTAAAAGAAGGATGGGGCATTTTGCTCCACCCCTCCCATGGGCCATATTGGAAATTAGTACAAGCATCAAGGGCCACACCGAAGTTGGGGCGGGGCCAAGGATGCTTTAGGGATTCACGTAGGAAGTGGAGGATCCAGGTCATGTATCTGGACCATAGATCTGTCTCTTATCCTTGTGTGCATGCCCTCTTCTCTGCTCCTTTACCCTGAGCCAAGTATTTAGAGGTTGGAGGTAGGAATTGGATCCAGGGGTCAGATCCAGCAACCGGAAGGGGCCACGTAAAAACTTGATGATGGCTGCATTTGGCCCCAGGCGTGAGACTCCCCAACTCTGGTGTAAAAGGTCACATAAACAAAAACATGAGACATAATGTATTCACTGACGGATCATGTCCTAGAGGCCTGGTCAAGGACAGAAGGAATTTAAGTGGGAGAAAACAGGATAATTAGCAGAAATCAGACAAGTATGGCAAGTGACTTTCCATTGTCTATGAACACAGTTCATGGGTATAAAGAAGCCCAATTCTTTATTTATTAATTATATTATCATTATTATTATTATTATTATTATTAAAGCTGTGCAACACTCCCAGACTCTGAACCTGGGGAACCAGTGGGGAGCGAATCCCGACAATGACAGGGGATGCCACACCAACCACCTTTCCTACTAGCATCATCTCTGTCTTGTTGGGATTCAACTTCACTTGACCCGCCCTCATCCAGTCCCCCACAGCCGCCTGACATCGTGTGAGCACTGAGACTGTGGGGTCTGGGTCTGATGAAAAAGAGAGATAGAGTTGAGTGTCATCAGCATATTGATGACAACAAACCCCAGAGCTCCTCACGACCTCGCCCAGCGGCTGCATATACACGTTGAACAGGAGAGGGGACAGAAAAGAACCCTGCAGGACTCCACACGAAAGGTCCTGGGGAGATGAAAAATGGTCCTCAAGCACCACTGGCTGAGTTCTTCCAACCAGGAACGGGCAGAACCATTCGAGAACAGTCCCACCTACCATAGCACTGTCCTGCAGGCGAGTCACCAACATCTCATGGTCAATGGTATCAAAAGCAGCTGACAGATCTAATAGAATCAGCAGGGTCAAGCGACCCTGATCTAATATATGGCAACGGTCGTCGGCCAAGGCCACAAGTGCAGTCTCAGTGCCATAGTCTGGATGAAAGCCAGACTGCGAGGGATCTAGAAAACTGAGTTGGTCCAGATTCTCCGGCAGCTGCCGAGCCACTACCCGTTCAATAACCTTCCCTAAAAAGTGAAGGTTAGAGACTGACCGATAACTGGAGAGGGAGTCAACATCCAGAGGTGGGGTTTTTTTGAGCAGGGGCAGCACCACCACCTCTTTAAGGCCGCTCAGTACCCTGCCCTTCCAAAGGGAGGAATTGACCACCCCCACCAGCAACGCCTTCTGCGTCTCCCGGCTGGCCTTAACCAGTCAGGATGGGCATGGGTCCAGTTCATAAGAGGTGGCTCTGACCATCCCAAGAATATCCTCTGCATTGGCGGGCAAGACCCACTGAAACCAATCCCACACATTCAGACAAGGTGGGGCTTCCGTAACCTCTGGTTCTCCTATTGTAATAAGTGTAGCGTCGAAGTCGTGATGAATACGAGCAATTTTATCAGCAAAGTAATCAACATGTCACAGTGGGCACTGGAAGATTCCAGTTCCAGGCAGGGGGAGGCCAGGCCAACCAAACCCCTCACCACCCGGAAAAGCTGTGCTGGATGAGACTTCACTGATGCTATAAGGGCAGCAAAGAATTCCTTTTTTGCTGCCCGCACAGCCATGGCATAGGCTCGCAAACTGGCTCTATGTTGCAATCTGTAAGCTTCAGCACAAGAATGGTACCACATTCACTCTAAGTGCCGCCCTTCTTGCTTCAGCAACCTCAGATCCTCAGTGAACCAAGGAAGTCTGCGATACCAATGCCTAGGGAGCAGATGCCTAGGAGACATGGCCGGTCGATGGCCTCAGTCAGCAAAATGTTCCAATTAGCAATGAGGTCATTGAGTGTCTGGTCTTCAAGATCAGAGGGTCATTCACCCAGAGCATTCTGGAACCTCTCCGGTTCCATCAGTCTCTGGGGGTGAACCAAGCAAACTGGCTCCACATTCCTTCAGGGGCAGTGTTAGGATTAAGGGTAGGGGAACAAGCAGGCACACTCCAGATGCTAGGGCAATATGGTGCAGGAAAAAGGTCCCTCAGGGTCTTATATAGGTGCTGGGTATAAGCTGAGAGAGCTAGCCCTTGCCAAAGGTCATCACAGGGACTGGCGCACTGAACAATGCCCACTCTATGAAGCCCACACACCCACGTGCACAGGACTACGGAGGGGGAGTGAGGAATCAGTGGTGGTTCAGCAGGAAAGGGGCCCACGGGGCCCGGAGGGGAAAACAACCAGGAGGGGATAGGACTCACACACAGGGCTCACCAGGGAATCACAGGTCGAAGGAAGGGAAGGTTCAAACACTCTGCACACACACTCTCCTAATATCAGCACTCACCCAGACACTCACCTTTCACACTCCTCGCTCTCACTCTCGCACTCACGGCACTCCGAATAACCAATTGCTCACAACTTCGCACCACGCTTGGGCCCAGTCTCATGGCACAAGTCCGATCACCAGCACTGTCCCACGCTTCTGCAGAGGCTTATATGTGGTCTTGATTAGACAGAGCCTGCAGGCGCGCCGAGCGGCGAGGGTGCACTTCCGGGTTGGCGGTGCACATGTGCCCGACATCGGAGCCCCCCGGGACGTCCAGGGACACTCCGCTGCTCTGTCTCTGCCCTCCCGTTGCTGAAGTTGGCGGAACGGCGGGCTTTGGCGCCCGCCTCTGATTCCTCCGCAGCCAGCAAGGTCTGACGCGGCTGTGCCGGCGCACCCAACCCCTTCTACCTCCCTGGGCTCTAACAGGCAGAGGCGTGCCAGTGAAGAAAATCAGGTCCAGGGTATGTGCTCATCATGTGTTGGGCCGATAACTACTTGAGACGAGTCCATGGTTGCCATGGCGACCATGATCTCACGCTCCGCTCCTCCAAGACTGGCATTGGCGTGAATATTGAAGCCCCCAAGACGAACGGCTTCGGGAACAGAAATACCACCTCCGACATCAGCTCTGCCAGAGCGTGCAGGGATGCTGCCGTACAGGTAGGTGCACGGTATACTAGCAGCACTCCTAATTTGTTTCCCACCAAGTCAGTCACAAGATGGAGACCCTCAATACCCAACATAAGCTGCATTGGATACCTCCTAATGGACCATGAGTCCCTAAAAATAATGGCCCACCCCTCCCCCCATCCCTCTGACCATGGCTGATGCTGCACGGAGTACCCAGCTGGAACAAGGTCAGCCAATATAGGCCCTGACTTGGTGTCCAGCCAGGTCTCCGTGATGCACACATGGTCAGCTGCATGATCCAGGATCAATTCCTGGATAGTTGTTGAGTTATTAACAACTGTCTTCACGTTTAACAGCAGCAGCTTCAGTCCAGGGGTCCCCTGATCATGCACCACCACACCATGGGAGGTGGTGAGGGGAACCTGCACCAAGTTCCTGTCCCGCCTCACAGATAGAACACCCACCCATGGGGAGCATGATTCCCCCGCCCCATCACAACCCCATTGGCTGCGGCCCTCCCCCCAGCCAGCCACCCCTCCAGACCCCTCCCCTCCCGGCTGCCCCACCCAGCCGGCGAGGGAGACCCCCCTCAACCCCCCCTCTCTCACCGGGTGGTATTAATATCCACACACATTACGAGTGTCATAACCCCCCTCTCACTGGGGGAAAGGACCCTCCCCTCCCAATTCCAATCCTATACCCAAGGATCATGCCCTCCCCTCACTGGGGAACAGCGAACCCTCCTTCCCAGCCCCAATACCTCCCCCCCCACTCCCCCCACACACCCCTCTCACAGTGGGGTGCAAAACCACCCCCCAATATGGGAACCACCCCACCTTGGTGGGGTACGGATCCAATAATGCAATCCCTCCCTGGGTCCCATCCCTTACTTTACCCATGGAACCCAGACATCCCTATCCCCACATCCTAATAAATAAACCAATCCTAATCCTCCCCTAAAGTGTATCCAAGATGAACCTACACCCCAGCCGATAAATCATCCCCCTGTCCTCAGTTCTGCTCTTAAGGGTCATGCCAAAGGCACTCCAAAGCAATAATCCATGGCCCAGTCCTTCTTGGTCATGGTCACACAGTCCACCAACGGCTGACACCCTTCAGTGTCGCCCTTCAGGCCTCACCCTCCAATATCTATCGGGAGGCTCAGGTGATGTCAACTCCTCTCTGCCAAATGAGCAGAGGAGAAACAACAGATTTTGCCAGGCAATGGCCATTTTTAAATAAGACACAACCTCTCATGTGTCCACCCAACAACCACCCACCCAAATCCCTGTGTGAAGGAGCTGTGGGTGGGTGCATGCTCCCCTCACCACCTGCCAAGCAGATGGCTCCCCGACGCTCTGCCAGCACATGTCCCTTTCAAGGGCTAGCCCTGCCCGCTCCCTCACCCGACCCATTCCATGGCAGGGGGAGTACACGGGGGCTGCTGCGGTACCCACCCAGGGATAGGACCGTTCGAATCTCTCCCCAAGCACTCCACCTGAGTGGGCGCTCCATGGCTTTTCCACTCAGCGGGCACGGACCCCAACGCAGCCAGGTTCGTTTAAAAACAGCCAAAGTCTCGGAAAGATTCCTGTTCCCTGGGTCAAACTGTTCTCACTTCTTCCGGTTTGAGCCCATTCTTTCTTAGTTTGTTCTCTGTTTCTTTTCTTTGGCATCCTTTTACTTGTCTGAAGGAAAACTAAAGTTATTGACAACCTGAACTCTTGAACACATTTCTTTTTATTTCTGTATTAATGTAATTTATTTATCTATATAGCCTGCCCTTTCTCTGGGGCTCAGGGTGGATTACAGAATATATTAAAAAAAAATATACCTACCCAAAAACATTTTAAAAACCCCTACCCGATCCGCATCTACCCCAGATTTCTACCCCAAGTTTTTTTTGCTCAAAAAAAATAAATTAAAAAACACCCCCACCCCCAACACAAACACAAAAAGGAAAACAGGGTTAACTAATGGTAACCAACTTTCCTTTGGGGATATTGTGCACCTGTGTGCAGGTGACAATGTCCTAAAATGGCAAAGTTGGAAAGTCACTAAGGCCCTTTCATACAGACACTCTTACACAGATAAAATGGGTGTTAAATTTTATTATACATGTTGCAGGGCCGCAGGTGTGCTCTATGGGTACCCTGCAACATGTATAATAAAATGTAACACCCATTTTATCAGTGTTAGAGTGTCTGTGTGAAACAGGCCTTTCTGGCAACTTTTTGCAAGGGATGTGCCCCTGGGGTAGGAAAATACCCCAAGATAGACGGTGTCTCTTTGAAATGTATATTAGCAACCAAGGATTTGTTAATCTGATTTTATACAAAATTTGTGTTTTCTTTTTCCCTTGCCTGCTTAGGCAAATAAGCATAACGCCTATGTAACAAGGACTTGGAAGAACTCCCGGTAGTGATTTTCGGATATTATGTTCTGGTACCTCTTTCTTTTTCTTTTATATCATACTGGGAATGCTGCCAAAAAAGTGCAATAGACTGCAGGGTTTGGATATGAAGTAAAACTTACATTTTCTCTTTGCTTGAAGGAGATCACAGTAAAATATAAGCTGACATGCACAATATTGCTTACAAAACTGCAACAATAAAAATACCCATAAATTTTGCGAGTGGGAGGAAATGGCAAGTAATTTACCATCGTTTCACAAATGGAGATTATTGCTTTAATCTTTCAATTTATGCATGGCACTATATATTGCAAAATATAATTTCCCATCCTTAAAGCACCTTTTGTATGGACACTTGTTCCCCTAGAAAGCTACTAGCTCAGTGCCAGATAAACCAAGCATTTACTTACTGTTACAGTAAACCATGTTATTTTTCTCTTCTGCTAGTTGTTTTCCCTGAAATACTTACGGTCTGCCCTCCTCTGCAGACTCCTGCCTAACTGTAACTAGGGCTGTAGCGGAATGTCGCAGCGGTAGCTATTTCCGGCGGAAACAGTGTTTCTGCAATTAGTGGAACGGCATGGCAGAGGCTTTAATTCCACTAGTTTCATTCTGTGGTTCCGCGGTTCCGCCTATTTAATTCCGCTACTTAGTGGAATCGTGGAAACATGACATTTTCGCTACTTCTGCAATTCCGCCAGCGCCACAAAATAGCGGAATAGTGGTTTTCCACAATTTCCGCAATGTTTCTGCAATTTTTCCGCAATTCCGCGATTTGCAGAATTCCGGTGGAATTAGCGGAATGTCCGCAGAAAAGTCGCAGTGTGGCGCGGGCAATTCCGAAATGGCGGAACGGAATTGCGGCACGGTAACAGCTGCCGCCGCATCAGCCCTAACTGTAACAAAGCCAAGCACACGCACCTGAGACTTCGCAGCCGCTTGCATGTTTGTTTGCTTCTCCCTTGTCTTCCCTTTGTCCCCTCTCCTTGTCATCCCCTCCTTGTCTTTTTAGACTGTAAGCCGTAGGCAGGGACGACGTCATTATCTTTGTTCTGTAAAGCACCAGGTACACGGCTGGTGCTATACAAATGTTTATAATATAATAAAATAAAATAATAATAATAATAATAATAATAATAATAATAACGCAGTTCGGATGTTTGGACGTTCGGTCATTCAGTTCGAAACCCGAGTTCAGGTTCGGTTGTTTGGTTGGGTTGTTCGGTTCGACAGAGTTTAGTTTGGCCGAACTTTGCTGAACATTAGAAAATAGCGCTATCGATACCGATACTAAATTCAAAGATTTTTTTAATTATTATTGGCATCATTTGGCTGCCTCCCGCTTCCAGTCACGTTTTTCCCACCCAAAGTCACATTTTTCCCCACCCCCGAACTCATCTGAACCCACCCAAACATGACCGACCTGTTCGGCCATTTTCGAGTTCAGTTCAGACATTCGGTTCGGACATCCGAACAGACCGAGTTCGGTCCGAACTCCGAACATCCAAACCGTGTTCGCACATCCCTAGCAGAATGGCAAACTGGAGTCCCATCTCATCCACTGACTGCTAAATTGTTGGGGTTTCAACAAGATGGCCCCAGTCGCTAATTCACATCCTTCCCCAGATGGCAGTAGCTAAAAATGGATGCTTTTTTGGTGGCTCAAAAGAAATAAGATGGGTGATCTCATTCCTATTTTCAGGTGGGATGGGTATTCATATTGACAAGGTTGCAAAGTGTGGGCTGGAAGTCGCTACAAGAAGGTGGATTCACAGCTGATTGAAGAACAATGAGAGTGATCATCATTAATGGCTCATCATCAAACTGGAGGAAGCTATCTGTGAGGTTTCATGGGTAAGGACAGGGGTGCCATCCTCCAGGATCCAGGGGCAGGATAGGGTACGCACACAGGGAGGGACCAGGCAATGTGAGGATAAGGGTATGTGATCAGGGTTTCCACACTTATACTACAAACAACCACAAGTACTCACCCAAAACAAGCTCACTAGAATCACACCAAGCACAGCTTTTCTTCCACAGGAACTCTCAAGTCTATCAGGCAAAAAAGGGAGGGGGCCAGTCTCACAGGCATGAGGGGCACTGATCACCAGCAAAGGCAGGAACACAGGGAACTGCTTTTATTCCCTGCAGGTTGTAAGTTGTGCCTGCGCTCTGAGCGCCGCAGCAGTGAGGCTGGGGGTGTGGCTTCTGCTGGCGATGGCAGTGCATCTGCTGCCACGCCTCCAGAGTTTAATGCTTGGCGCTGTGGGGCTCCCTGACTGTTAGGAGCTTCCCCCACCACGTCCTGTTACCACAGAGATGGCGACTGTGGCGGTGCTGTAGATCCCGGGATGGTGTAACCACTGCATGTTGGCCCCTGCCCCCCATCGAGATGCCCCTCCAAGTGAGCCGGGTCCTCTCTACCCTCTCATATCCCCCTATCCTATACCTGTGAGCCCTAGACAGGGGTATGACACTATCGAGTGGGGTCCCTCAGGGCTCTGTCCTGGGTTATTACTCACTCAGATTAAGGGGTGGAGGAAATACTTATCAAGATTTCACATGACAGAAAACAGTGAGGCATAGCCAGCACCTTGGAAGATGGAATTTTAAAGAAATCTTCATAGATTGGAAATTCAACTGAGATAAATACTCCAGTCTGTGAACTCCGCTCCTCCTCCGTCCCCTCTCTCACCTTCCCATGCTTCCCCTGCTCCCCTAACCACCTTCACCCCTTCTCCCTAGCTGCCCCCCATGCCTGGAACTCCCTCCCTGCCCACATCCACCTCGTCCGCTCCCTTCGTACCTTCAAATCCCTTCTCAAGACCCACCTCGTCCGCTGTCTCCTCCCTGACTCCTCGCTCCCCTAACCTAACTCCTGCTGATACCCTCCATCCAGTACAATCTGTTACCTGAGGTCTGTATACTCATATCTTCACCACATGGACAAGCCAGCCATCATTCTTGATGTAACCAAGCCAAGCGCATGCACCTGAGACCTCGCATCTTCTTTAATGTTACACCCCTTGTCTCTCCCTGTGTTCCCTTTCATTCTCCCCCCCCCCCGCCGATCTCTCAGATTGTAAGCCCTTGGGCAGGGACCATGTCTATTCAATTACTTTGGAAAGCGCCAGTACATTGCTGGCGCTATATAAATGCTTAATAAATAAATAAATAAATAAATAATAATAATAATAATAATAATAATAATAATAATGTTTTGAATTTGGGGGGGAAAATCAAATGCACACGTAGAACATTGGGGACACCTGGTCTGGCAGCAGCACATGTGAAAAGGACTAGGGATGTGGCTGATCATGGGATGTGACTGCAAAAAAGCCTAATGCAATTTTAAGCTGCATTTGTTTCCGAGTCAGTGAAAGTAATAATTCCACTTTCTTCAGCACTGGTCAGACCTCACCTGGAGCAGTGTTCAGGTGCGGGTGCCACATCTTAAGAAGGATATTAACAAATTGGATTGGGTTCAGAGGAAGACAACAAAGATGGCAAAGGGTCTGGAAAGCTAGTCTCATGAGGAAAGGTTGAAGAAACTGGGTGTGTTTAGCCTAGTGAAACGAAGACTAAGGCTGCTTTCGGATCTCCTCCCTTGCACATATTCTGGCTGTGAGAGGGAATGCACAGCCAGGATATACACGGGGTGCTGCCGTTCTGAACACACACAACCCACGTGCAGCTTTGCCAGCAAACACCTGCAGAGATACAGAGCAGGATTTCCGCGTGGGGCGGCTTTCAGACCGGTGGCACCTAGGGATGGGCGAACGCGGTTCGGAAGTTCGGAGTTCGGCCCGAACTCGGCCTGTTCGGATGACCGAACCTGAACACAAACCCGAACGCGAACATACTGAACAAACCGAACACTGAACGGCGAAATGGCCGAACAGTTCGGTCAGTTCGGATCACGTTTGGGTGAGTTTGGGTGGCAAAAAAAGGTTCACTGAAAGGTCAAACATGACAGGGAGGTGTCAGTCACTGAGGAGCAGACTTCCAGGCACCAGGGGTGGAGAGGCTTGCAAGAAACGAAACTAATTATC
>QEPC01003143.1:4316895-4337565 GCA_003113815.1 Sphenodon punctatus | reverse complement strand
TCATCTACCTCGCCAGTCGCTTCGACCATGTGCATTTTATTACTTTGTAAAGTGCCAGGTACACTGCTGGCGCTATATAAATGTTTGTTAATAATAATAATAATAATAATATAGATATATATACATCCCATATATATGGGATGTGGGGGAATCATAAACAGAAGAGGAGTCTGTAGTGAAATATATATATATATATAATTGGTTATATATATATATATATATAGATATGGATATGGATATGGGATGGGGGAGATAGATAGATAGATAGATAGATAGATAGATAAAACCCAATTAAAAAACAAAAAAAACCATATAAAAAACAAAAAAACACCCATAACAACATTTCCCAAATGGCTGAACAGCCGAACCGAATAGCCGAACAGTCTAACCGAACCGCCGAAAGAGCGGCCGAACCGAACAGCCGAACCCAAACTTGGCGAACTAGCCGAACTGCCGAACCGAATGGACGAACCGAACGCAGCCGAACCGAATGGACGAACCGAATGAACAAAACAAACGCAGCCGAACCGAATGGCCGAACCCGAACCGTGATCTGTTCGCCCATCCCTAGTGGCACCCTTTGCATATGCTGGTGGTGCATTCTCTCCTGCAGCCAGAATATGCTCCGAGGTGTGTGTGTGTCTGAAAGCGGCCTCGAGGAAACAATATTAGATATTTGAAGAGTCCCTTGTATAATTGGTTATATACCAACCTTTGCAGCAACTTAACATCATCAAATATCAGCGTTAGAAATCATCCTAAGATCATCTAGTCCAGCCCCCTGCTTGGATGCAGGATGATTACAGTTACGCTATCCAGATGACTGTCAACTTTTAAAAAAAATCTCCATTGATGGAGATCCTGTGACCGCCCTCATAGAGCTGAAACAAGAAGCAAATTTGCTTCTCACAAGAAATATCCAGAAATATCCACTAACCAACAGCAGTCTTCAAATATCTAACCGACTGCCACCAAGAAGACGTCAGGGAACTGCTCTCCGTGGCTATGGAGGGCAGGCCTAGAAATAATGGGATCAAATCAGAAAGGGAGAGTTCTATTAAATATCGGGAGAAATTTCCTAATAGTAAGAGCTAGGGCTGAAACGAGTATCTTGCCAGATTCCAGCCAGGACCAAGATCTTGCTGAGAGCTCGGCCCCCAGTGTGAAACCTCATGAGATATCTCACAAAATAATAAAATAAAATACATTTTAAAAAAAATCACTGCGCATTTGCAAAATGTCCCCCGGCTTCATATGCACAGCCCTTTTCCAAAATGGTACCAGCAGAGTCACCGTCATTTTTGGAAAGGGCAGCCATTCTGTGCATCTGCAGTGCTGTTTGTGCATGCACAGACTGGCTGCCCTTTTCCAAAATGGCGGTGACACTGCTGGTGCCATTTTGGAAAAGGGCTGCAGATGCGCAAAACAGCCCCGGTGGCAATTTTGAACACGCGCAGTGATTTTTTAAATTTTATTTCCTCCCGGGGATATGAAGCTGCCTCCTTGCTCCCCCACCCCCCATTTCCCCCCACAGCGATGCTGAGCAGAGCAGAGAAGCTGACCTGGAGAGGGAGTCGCCAGGTGAGTCAGCCAGGGTTTGGGCCCGGGGGATGGCTTTTTTTGCAAGAACGAGTCAAAAACCCTGTTTCTCGTTGAGAAAGAGGGAATCGAGTTTCAGCCCTAGTAAGAGCTGTGCAGTGATGGAACAAGTTGCCTAGAGAATAGGGCTCCAAGTTCATCCTCGGTTTTCTTCAATTCTCGTTGAGAATCCCACTTTTGTCCCGAGAATGAGGGCGAATCACGAACCAGGAGCATCTCGCTGTTATTCTCAATGAGAAACAGCGAACTTGATTTGGAACTGACAATCACTTACCGGGAGCGCTGGGAAGCCTGTCTCAACAGTGTTCCTGACTGGGGCTTTTCACTTTCAAAGGCCGCTTCCCTACCACAGCATCTATCAACCGAGAGGAACCGTGGGGAAGAAGTGCCCAGCTGGCCTTTGAAAATGACTAGCCCTGGTGGGAAGGACTGTTGAGCATGGGTTCCTCAGCGCTCCCGGATGGTGCATATCAGTTGCAAAGGCCACTTCCCCCACACACTGCCTATCGATTTAATGAGAATTGAAATATCGAGTTTTCGTACCGGGATCAAGGAACTACCAAGAACTTGATCCCGCTTCTTGAAATCTCAATATTTCTCACGAGAAGGAAATTTACTTCTTGTTTCAGCTCTATGAGGGAGGTCACAGGATCTCCATCACTGGAGATTTTTTTTTTTAAAAAAAGGTTGACAGTCATCTGGATATCATAACTGTCGTCATCCTGCATCCAATCAGGGGGATGGACTAGATAACCCTCAGAATCCCTTGTAACTCTGACATTCAATTAATTAATAATTAATAATTAATCATTATTATCAAGCATTTATATAGCACCAGCAATGTACCTGGTGCTTTACAAAGTAATTTAATATACATGGTCCCTGCCCTAGGGCTTACAATCTGAGAGACTGTGTTGGGGGGGGGGAGATGAAGGAAGGGGAACAGAGGGAGAGACAAGGAGTGTAACATTCACGTGGATGCGAGGTCCCAGGTGCACGCGCTTGGCTTAGTTATATGGAGAATGATGGGTGGTTGGTCCGTGTGGTGAGGAAATGAGTACACAGACCTCAGGTAACAGATTGTACTTTGATGATGTTAAATTGCTGCATAGGTTTTTATATAACCAATTATATAAGGGAACTTATCATTCTTCATGAAAAGAGAGTCTGCCGACTCTGTCATTATCATCTGGGGAAATAAGTATGAATCCTTTGGCTTTTATGCTCACTGGTTCTTTTCTTTTTTTTTTTTTTTTACACAAGTCACTCTTTGGTGAATGGCATGAAAACTGAGCTTAAATGCAAGGCCAGCTGAAATCTTCCTCTCCCTCACCCCCACTCCTAAGCTGTCATTCCTAAAGAGGTTGAATGAAAGCAATATTCTCTCATGAATCATGCATGCCATCCATTATATGTGAGAGGAGTGCATTTCATCTGAATAACGAGGCATTATTGAAAGCACGACAAAGGCTTAATTACCCATCTCTTGTGTTGCTTCTCTTCGCTGACACACAAAAGGGTATTTGTGGGTCCTGTGATATTTGGAAAATATTTATTGTCTGGGATTGAATGAGGAGCAACGTGGCTGTGGCTCTGAGTTACCTATTAAGCGGCTTACATAGCTTTATTTGGAGAGGCAGAGTGAATCAGCAGGCTCAGCCTCAAAATGGGACCTGACTAGAGCTGAAATAAGTACTGGGGGGGAAATGGGTATACCTATCAAATTTCTGATACCCGGATCAACTTGAAAATTTCAGGAACGAATTGGTACCCAATTCAGATACCCGATGTCCTGGAATAGTGACTTCCGGTCCTGATTTTTCAGTTTTCCATACTGATTCTTTGGTTTTCCATACTGATTTTTCAATTGTTAACCAGAAAGTTGGTAAATGGGTACCAGAAATTATCGATTTTTTAAGTATTCACCCTGGTACCTAGTCAGTGATCAGGCAGCCAACCCGTTGAATACCCGAAACAGTACTTGAAAATTGAGCTAATGCCTGTGGGTAGCAAAATCAGGTGTGCGTTTCTGCTCTAGATCTGACCTTATATGAGGTCTACCTCTTGCTCTGCCATGGACACGGAGCCTGGGGCACGCACACACACACACACACACACACACACACACACACACCTCTGGGATATCTCTGCCTCCAGTCTCTTGTCCCTGCTGCAGACTCACATTCATGTGCGATGGACAGGCTGCGAAAATCCCTTCTCCTTGCATTTTGTAATGTTTGGTTGCAGGATGCAGCAGGAACAATTCACGTTTCATGATCAATATTTAACTTGGAAAATCGATTTTTAAAAATTGCGTTTATTGATTCTCTTCATGCACGTTTTCATAACGTACGATGGGATTAATCCTGCCTCCCATCAGCCTACCTGCATCACAGAGCTGTGTATTTCCCATGGATTTTTTTGCTGCTTTATACTACTACTACTACTACTACTTCATCTTCTTCATCGTCTTCGCATCTTCTCTCTCTCTTTCTCTTTCTCTCTCTCTCCCCTGCAGCTCTTATCTTTCTGTTTGTTCTATGGCTCCAGAAGTAAACAACAGGCTTTAAAAAGTGCAGAATACATAACAGCAGCCATGGCACTATAGGAGGTAACTTTTAAAATGGGGGTGGGGAACATGAGAACAACTTAAACATGCAATTGCAATCGCACACAGAAAATTGAAGAGTCAGGAGAAAAGGCTTGTGTGAATTTATTTATCTCAATTTCGATTTCAGTCTATCCCAAGGGCTTAAGGAGGAATGTAATCCATAAAATACATTTAAAGATACAGAGATAAAAGTCAATTAAAATCCTCTACCCCTAATCCCCACCACCGTCTATCCCCACTTGTCAAATGGCTGGCCAAACAGCACAGTCGTATTTTGCCTCCAGAAGATGAGCAGGCTCAGATGTAGATGAACTTCCAAGTGAAGGGAGTTCTGTAATTGTGGTGTAGCCATCGAGAATGCGTCTCTGCACGCCCTTGTTGTGCGAACGTCACATGTAGATAGTACCTGCAACATATAGAGGGCGCTCCTGGCTTATGCCAGAGGCTGTAATGAGAAATAAGGGCGGGTGTATTTCAGAGATACAGGGTCCAGGCCATTTTGGTCTTTATTGGTCAAAAACAGCACCTTGAATTGTGCCCAGGAAGATACTGGTAGCCAGAGCAGACTCTGGAGCCCCGGTGTAATGTGCCTGTGGTGACCCATCCCTGAGAGAAGGTGGGCTGCCATTTTCTGTAGCAGCTGCAGCTCCAAACACTCATCAATGCAATGTTAGTTTCCTGGATGGGGTGACATGTGCAGGGGTGAGGGGAGGAACAGACTGTGGAGCACAAACTGAACACCATGATATGTGGTTGTCACTGCTACCCCCTCCTGGGATCAAACAGGGCCTGGGGAGGAGACAGGGAGTAGAGACGATGAACGTATACACATGGGGGGTTGAGGGCATGGATGAAGGGGTGGGCGGTCTCAGGTCTCTAATCACTCCCTCCTCAGTTTCACCTGGAGGACTTAATAATTATGGCTGAAACAAAGGGTGTTTTCAGACGTGACGAGATCACAGTGAACCACGCTGAATACCTACATGTGGTCACTGTGCCCTGCACATCTGTTCGGCGGCCGCCAGATGTTCGCCACGCTGAATGCCCACATGGGGTCAATTTCAACCACGCTTCCCAGGCTACTGGCGTGAAAATCGGCTGAAGCGTGATGAGAGTGATTCCAGGCGGGCATAAAAAAAGAGTAATGTCTGGTCGACTATCACGGCCCGGAATCCCCGGCGGGATTCCGGACCATGGTGAACTCGGCCAGATGCTGCGGCGGCATTGGCCTCGCCGTCCGCCCGTCTCCCCGGAGGGCGGGTGGCAAGGCAGCGTGGAGGGGGCGGGACCGTGCGGCTGCACGTTGCGCCACGTGGCCCCGCCCCCTCCCTGATTCCCCGCCGGGATCCCCGGGACGTCTGTTTGCCGTGCATGGGTGATCCCGGCGGAGAATCTCTGGGTTGTTTTGGGGATGGGGCAGAGCTGCCCCGTCACGTCTGAAAAGGAAGTCTAGTGGATAAAGTGCTGGACTTGGACCTGGAAGACCAGGGTTCAATTTCAGTTTTAGTCATGAACTCACTGGGTCGCTGACCTTGGTCCATTTGCCATTGTTCAGCCCGAGTTCCCCATCTGTAAAATGGGGGATAATAATGGCCTATTGCACAAGATCGTTGTGAGGGTAAACTAGGGGTGGTTCACAACAGCCATTCCAATATCATGGAATGACTTCTGGAATTCTGATCAGAATTTGGATTGATCAGTTTGCACGTGCACAAAATCCCATGGCCATTTGGGCATGCCCAAAAGGTGGTGGTGGTAGGGGGAGAATCAATCAGTCTAATCAGAATTTCATCCAATCCATTAAGGTCAGACCGACTGATCCGCCCAGTTCTGTCAAAAACAGAAACTTGGTGAAATTTAGATTTTGGCCCTAGAGTGAACTAGATAAGGATTGAAAAGCACATTGAACACTGAAAGTGATGCAGAAGTGATCAATAATAATGCCCATAGCACACTTCTAATTTGTGGAATTCACCCTACTTGAATGTTTGCAGATCCTTATATATACGTAATTAAGACAGACATTAGCAAATTCAAGAACCAAAAGCTCTACCGAATAGGATTGTTTCATGCTCTGCAGAAAATTTACACAGAAAGATGAATATTTTAGAAGTCCTTTATTTAAGAAAGTATCTCTTATTTCAGAGCCTTGGAACTCCATAGAGTAGACTGTTGGGAGCCCTCAGGCCCAGGGGTAAGATGCAGCCTGTGGTAGAGGGACTTGCTCCAGTGAGCACTTGGGGGAATTAGCTCAGGCCCCTCTGTTACAATCGAGGGTATCAGCCAGTTCGCACCCTGTAAGTAGGCAGGACAATTCTGGGGTGTGTTTGAGTCTGGCCTCCACCACCCCTATAGTCAGCCCAGTCCATCAATTAGGGTCTTCTCCCACTGACAGGTGGGTCCCCAGGGTTTGCCTCCACAAACATAAAGATTAGCCCTCTGTGTATAAGTATGGAGCAGTCCCACCTGGTTCCTGCTGACTTCTCGTCTCTTTTAATCAGTCCTGCAATGCAGCCAGGTTTTTTTTCCTTACTAGGGCTACTACCCAATCCCTGCAGGGTTCCAGGGTAGCTATTACTGCTGTCCCAGTGCTTGGCCTTGGCCTCTGTTCTCCCCTTCAGAGCCACGCCCACTCATTCTCCACCTGCTGCCGCCATTCTGACTCCTGGCTTAAGATAGGCCAGGTGTGTCTCCTCAGCCCACATAGCTAGGTTTGGAGCCACAGTCTTACAGTGGCAACAGCCCCAACTACTCCATCCTGCCACACGATTCATGACTAGTTTTTATGTGCCCCCGCTTCCAGTTCCTGGATCTGTCCCCTGGCCCTGGATCCTTTCCCTATCCCCAAACACTGAAAAATTGAGTTCAGGGTAGGGGAGTAGAGAAGAAGGCATGCACAAAAGGAAAGGGGACAGAATCATGGTCTCGGCCTTCCTCTTCATGAGTGCACCCCTAAAGCACTTCCACCCCAACTTCTATGGGGGTGGGAGTGCTTTAGAAGTGCACTTGGAGCTTGAATTAATTTTCAAAGTGGCTTCTGGATAGGGATGGGCGAACAGAATGGAGTTCGGAAATTCGGTTCAGTTCAGTTCCGTTTGAAATTCGAGTTCAGAAATTCGGTTCGGTTCAGTTCGGTTTGAAATTCGAGTTCGGTTCAGAAGTTCAGTTCGGTCAACCGAACAGACTGAGTTCGGTTGAATTCCAAACTTCTGAACCAAGTTTGTCCATTCAAAACCAGGTTTTCTGGTGTGTGTTGCCACTAGGGATGGGTGAACACAATGAAGTTCGGAAATTCGGTTCGGTTTGAAATTTGAGTTCAGTTCGGAAGTTCGGTTTGGTCGACTGAACAGACCGAGTACGGTCCGAACTCCGAACTTCCAAACTGCATTTGCCCATCCCTATTTCTGGGAGGGAAAATGTTCACTGACCCACCATAGAGGATCATAGCTATCCCTTATTTATGTAACAGACATCTCATTCAGTACACCATCCTTCCATGGACCATAAAACAGGGACCCATGTTCACTGCGTTTCCCTCATTGCCACCAATGGGGGGAAATGCAATGAACACAGGTCCCTGAATATAATGGACTGGACATCCTTTATTTCAGTAGCCCCCGCTCTGTGCTGTCCCCTATTTTTGAACTGCTGATCTTGCAGCCTTTCTCTCACGCCTTTCCACACATGTGTGTCGCCCCCACGCCCAGACATACCCATGGAGCTGCAAAAGAGAAAGCCTTTGAAAGGTAGCCAGCACTAAGGACGTTTTTAGACAGGAAAGTTTTCTTCCTATAGCACCTGCAAAATCTCACCCAGCGGAGCTTTTCTGAGTGGTGCGGGGGCCGGTCAGTCCGGCCTCCCTCCACCCTGGAGTGGAGTCATCTACAGCACGCTGTGATAGGTTTGTGAATTATTTTGTGGATAAAATCGCTCAGATTCACTATGATTTTGACACTGCACTTATTAACTAAGAGAACCAGAGGTTATGGAAGTCTCGCCTTGCCCGGTTTTATGGGATCAATTTCAGTTGGGGACACCCACTGATGAAGTTGAGGCCCTTGGGGCTGTTAGGGCTACCTCTTGTGAATTAGCTCCGTGCCCATCTTGGCTAAATAAATCTTTCAAGTAGACAATGGGGCCACTGCTGACAGAGTAGTCATCGCCTCCCTCTGGGAGGACAGGATTCCGGGCTGTCTCAAAGAGGCAGTGGTGCGAGCTGCTTGCAGGAGGGGCGGGGTATAAATATATTAAATAAATAAAATAAATAAATAAATAAAGAAAGAAAGAAACCATTGCTTGACGTTGACTCCCTTGCCAGCTATCGACCTATCTCTAATCTTCCCTTTTTAGGGAAGGTTATTGAGCTGGTGGTGGCTCAGCAGTTGCAGGGGCAACTTCACCGTATTGGTTTTCTTGATCCTTCACAGTCAGGATTTCATCCAGGTTATGTCACAAAGACTGCGCTTGTGGACTTGGTGGATGATCTGCACCGAGAGATGGACCGGGGCTGTTCGACCTTCTTGGTCCTATTAGATCTGTCAGCTTCCTTTGATACAGTTGATCACGAGATGTTGGTGGCGCACCTGCAGGAATGTGCAGGGGTTTTAGGCACTGTTCTTGAATGGTTCCGCTTGTTCCTGACTGGGAGAACCCAACAAGTAGTACTCAGGGACTGTTTTTCATTGTACCGAGACCTCATGTGTGGTGTCCCGCAGGGTTCGGTGTTATCCCCGTCTTGTTCAATGTATAAATGTAGCCTCTCGGTGAGGTGATCAGGAGGTTTGGCATACAGTGTCACCAATATGCTGATGACACTCAGCTATACCTCTCCTTCTCAGCCGACCCAGACCCTGCAGTCTCCGTGCTTACTCGATGTCTGATGGCTGTGGAAGATTGGATGAGGGCTAATTGACTGAAGCTGAATCCAACAAGATGGAGGTGATGCTGGTGGGGAAGGCAATGGAGTTAGTGGCCCCCATCATTGATGGGGTCTGTCCTCAATTGGTTCCCCAGGCATGGAGTCTGGAGGTGCTCCTCAATGCGCAGCTCCACCTGGATGCCCAGGTGGAGGATGTGGCAAGGGGTGCTTTTTGACAATTACATCTGGTACATCAGCTTAGGCCGTATGTTTCGGACTCCGACCTGGCCACCATTATCTATGCTTTCATCACCTCTGCACTAGACTATGGTAACACACTCAATGTGGGGCTACCCATAGTGACGGCCCGAAAGCTGCAGCTGGTGCAGAATGCGGTGGCCCATCTTTTGGTGGGACTGTGCCGGTGGGAGCACATCACACCAGTGCTCCTTTCTCTGCACTGGCTGCCGATAGTCTTCCATCCCAATTCAAGGTGTTGGTTTTAACCTTTAAAGCCCTAAATGGTCTGAGCCCTGCCTGTCTGCAAGACCACCTCACGCCCCGCGTATTTGACTGGCCCCTGCGGTCATGCCTTCCTTGTGGTCCCTGGAGCGTTCCGGGGGGCCACACAGGGGAGGGCATTCTCAGTGGCCGCGCTGAGGCTGTGGAACTCCCTTCCAGTGGGGGGGTGTCTGGTCCCAAACCTTGCCTCCTTTTGTAAAAGTTGTAAGACCTGGCTATTCCACCAGGTGTTTGGCAGGGGAGATGGGGGGGGGGGGAGAGGGATGTGGATACAATAATATGTTTTATCGTTTTATGATTTTAATTGTGAATATATATTGTTGTGAGCCGCCCCGAGCTGCCTGTGGCAGGAGGGGCGGGATACTAAATGCTTTTACAAACAAACAAACAAACAAATAAATAAATAAACTTTAAAATGTGGCTTGGGGAAACCCCAATGGGGGGGAATCAGATGCTTCTTGCTGGACCGGAAGTTGCCCAGCCACCGTTGGAAACGGTGGTGCTGGGCAACTCCCAGACATTTTGAGACATAGACTAGGTAAGACCTCAGTTATCAGTGACTTATCAAGTCCACATCTCAAAACTTCTGGAGTTGCATGGTGCTGCTGTTTCCAATGGTGCCTAGATAACTTCTAGTTCAGCAAGGAGTGTCTAATCCTCCCCCCCCCCCTGTTTTTTCCCAAGCTGCATTTTAAAACTGCAGGAGAAAGCTCTCCCATCTAAAAACACCTTGAGAGTCCCCCTCCTCCCCCCAAGCAAATGGCTCGAACCTGGACTACAACTAAACTGTTCTACACTGCAACCTTCGTGCCCTTTTTGGGAAGAAAATGGTACTTCCATTTTTGACAATGTTACGTGAGGAACCAGAAGTGATGACAACTAGTAAAAAAAAGGAAACAAAAAACCCAAACAAATTGCGAGTAAAAGCAAGAGCCCCCTAACAAGAGGAAAATGGATGTGTCCTCCTTGCATCCAATATCTGCTGTGATAGACTGCCTGACTCCAGAAGCTAAGCTGAATTGAAAGAATAGACATGACTTGAGAAGTTGGGACCCCTGTGAGTACAGGAGCAATTACTTGGCCCAACCAAAAATGTCAATAGCTGATGTTAGAATGGAATCCCTGTGCCGTGGATAATAGAAAATATGTAGCTGAGCCATTGGCATAGTGCCGGATTGAAGATTTGTTGGGAGATTCAGGCTGTTGTGTGTCTCGGGCTGTCATTGGCTCCTCATTGAAAAGGTAGAGGATGGATGAAAGGAACAATTTTCAAATAGTTGCTAAAGCTGAATGCCCCATCAGGAGTTTGGCTTATTTATTAAGAGCTTTCTGAGCTCTGTCTTTCACCAGAGGCAACATGGGGGACATATTCAAGAGAATTTTTGAAAGTGGAAGCTTCCTCCAGAGGTGGGTTTTATCTTGGGGATGTTCAGACCAGCAGAAATGCTGTATTGTGTAAATCACTAGGATATAGCAGGAAAGTGGGACTGACATGCAGTGTACTGGAGGAATAATTAATCATATCCGGCCAAGATATAATCCCTATCACCAATCCACAACGGCTTCTGAAGTATCAGATATTGGATGCTGCCAGACAAGAACTCTTTTCCACTAGGGCAGAGCTGTTCAGCTTCTTGATCACCATGGGCCAGATCACCTCATGGTAATTCCCTAGTGGGACACAGTCTCTTATTGTTCAGCCAATGTACATTATTTCTACAGTGCAAGGGTAGTCAAACTCTGTTCAAACTTTCAACACTAATTGTGTGAGTTAAATACCTCAGCCTGGACTAGCCCCCACCACAGTCGAGGGCCAGACCAGGGAAATATCTGGTGGTTGCTTTTCCACATGACAGTGGCCCCTATTTAACCCATGATAAAGTGGGTTAAACTAGGCCACCGTCACATTTGAAAACACTCTGTATGAATAAAGTAGCAAACTCTCTTGAAAAAAATTGGCTTGGTGGTCTCCAGTTGCTAGGCATTGATGAGAAGTGACCCATCCTCTTTCATTTACTCCCAATATTTCATCAGGTTTCCTCCTTTGACCAGTAGTCATTGATGGACTGGTTCACCCACCATCAACTTATCCAATCCTTTTCAGAGCTCAGTTACACTATTGGCCTTCACACAACATCCCATGGCAATTGTAGCAGGGAGCAGCATAATAAGGCTTCTGCACCTTTAAGATGGGCTGGGCTGAAAGCCACACCCACTCCTGGAGGTATATGGGAGAGGCAGAGGCAGAAGAGAGATCAGACACCATCTGGTGGCCTGATGAGAAGCCTAGCGGAGGAGCCTGACTGAAGAGAGTGAGTTGTTTATGAACCAGTCAGTAGACTGTTGCTGGACTGAGCTGAGTCTTGATGTTGTTATTTATTTTATCACATTTCTACTCCATCCCATCCTGCTCACGCAGTAATGTTAAAACTGGTACATAGATATGCTATCTCAAGACTGTATTATATGTGAATAAATGATAACTTCCCTAACACTGTGTGAGTGACTGGACCGATCCTAGAAATACTTACCCACACTGGCAAGCCCATACCTGTTACAACTTGGTGGAGAATGTGGGCAAACCAAAACATTGGCCGCCATGCCATCACCGAAAAAGGGGGTTCTGATCTGGTGCAGGGGACCAGACAGTGAGTGGAGGATTGTGCCTGGAATTCTGTTCTGACCAAGAAGAAAAAATGGGAGTGAACACCTGAAGGAGGTCTGAGAGAGATTAGAAGTCAGAGGATTGTGACCTGCTTGAGACGGAGAGAAGTGGGAGGATTGCATCCCAGAGAGCAACAAAGCAAAGACCAATAGAGCTCAACCAAGGATGGAGGCTTGAGCCAGGGCTGGAGCCAGGAGAATCACCCACAACCAAAAGTAGGATGTGGATACAAACAAAGACAAAATGGTGGCTGGAGGAGTATGCCCAATATGGTGACATCCAGTGAGCCTGTGGGTCTTTATGTAGCCCAAGCTGAGGAAACAGCATGACCAGAGGCTGAGAAGACTACAGTCTGGTAAGCACTGGGGACCCATGGTGGGAGATACTAGACCAACCTGTTATAATTGTTGGAAAAAAGGACACTTTTGGAGGGCCTTCCCAAAGCAACAACAAGACCAGAGAAGTGCAAAAACTCTGGGGAACCAGAGGGAGACATCAGCCATTTTTACACAGACTGCGCCCCGCCACTTTGTGTTCAGGCAGGTGTGCGGAGGGGGGGGAAGACAGTCCATGTATACGGCCGCTGGTGGGTGGGGGGATGGGTGTGCAGCAGGTGTGCATTCATGTAAACACTATGGGCAGTAGGTGTGTGCTTCCGCCACACACCCACCAACACCTGCCGCACACCTACCCACACTCACCTCCACCCACAGAGTCATCTGACAAAACAGAGGATGGTCCATGGGTGGAGGTGGGTGTGGGTAGGTGGAGGTGGGGGGTGTCTGTGTAAATGGGCACACACCCACCTACACCTGCCATGCCAAAACACCCACCCCAGTCCGTGAAAAAATTGCCATTATTTGGGTATTATGGCCAAGGTCGCAATGACCTTGAATTATGTAAATACTGTGGGAGTACAGGAGTCCCTGATAATCAGACTCACAAAGGGACGTGGGAAAGTAACCCAAACAGTAGTAGGGCTCAACAAAGAGTAAAGCAGGATTTAGGAGTTAGGGATGTGCGAACAGACTGGAGTTCGGATGTTCAGACGTTCAGACTAAAAACTTAGCTCGGGTTCGTGGGTTTGGTCCCACGGCATTCAGACCCTCGTGAATGTTTGGAAATTTTGGCCATGGCAGAGGCTTTGAGTGCTCCAGGGGTGCCCATGGGGGCATGGCAGGCCATTGGAGACACAGCAGCAGCAGAGACTGGGAAGGCTTGAGGCTTGGCACCCCAGGTTGACCAGGCAGGCAGACTTGGGGCTTGGCCCCCGGGGGTGCACACGGGGGCATGGCTGTCCATCTGAGACCCAGCGGAAGCAGCAGAGGCTGGGTGTTGCAGGCTGCCAGGCATTGGTGGAGCAGAGGCCTGGGCAAGACTTGGTGGCTGGAACCCCTATTTGGCTGGGCGTTGCAGGCTGGCATCATACTTGACTGATCTCAAAAAACTCTACTGCAAATTGGTCAAGCCTTGCCTGGTGGCGAATTTCTTGGACACCCAGCCCCCGCCCACCAGTGCACTCATCCGAACTATGCCCATCTACAAGAGGAAGGAGAAAATGGCTGACGTGCAGTACCAGCAGCAGCAACAGACATTGGATTGGCAGGGCACAGTAACTGTGGTTGGCATCCCTACTTGGCCAGACATTGCAGGCTGGCTGGCATTGGTGGAACATTGGCAGACAGTGAAGTGGAATGACAGCCCTTCCTGCCTGGAATGTAGGCCCCAGAACCCTGAGGTTGAGTCCTGGAGCTGGAGTGGCTGGTTGTTTCTTGATGCGGTGGAATGATGGCTCCCTTTGAGTGGAATGACGGCCCCAGAACCCTAATGGTGAGTCCTGGGACTAGAGTGGCAGCTTCTGGATGATGTGGATGGACAGCCCTCCCTGCCTGGAACATAGGCTGGCTGGCATCAGTGGCGCATTGGCAGACAGTGAAGTGGAACGACAGCCCCCCCTGCCTAGAACATAGGCCCCAGAACTCTGATAGTGGGTCCTGGAACTGGGGTGGCTGGCTGTTTCTTGATGCGGTGGAATGACGGCTCCCTCTGAGTGGAATGATGGCCCCAGAACCCTAAAAGTGGGTCCTGGGACTAGAGCGGCAGCTTCTGGATGATGTGAATGGACATCCCTCCCTGCCTGGAACGTAGGCCCCAGAACCCTGATGGTGGGTCCTGGGACTGGAGTGACTAGCTGATTCTTGATGCGGTTGAATGACGGCTCCCCATTAGCAGAATGACAGCCCAGAACCCTGATGGACGAGGCCTGAAATGACAAATCGCAGTTAATGCGGTTTCCATCGGAAACAGGTCATTTACCTTCATTTGCGCAATGCAGAAAGTTGCTGGCTTTTTCGCTGTTTTTGCCATTTGTCATTATTTTTTATGAGTTGAACAGAGTTTCTATGGGCTAATCCTCATCCTTGTGTGCACCCCACATGCACCTCCGGGGTTTGTGGAGACACAAAATTGCCATCTAAATGCTGGGGAAGTGCTGGAAATGTTTGTAAAAGTCCTGGAAAATCTTGGAAAGTGATGAAAAATGACAAAGATTGATAAAAATGCTGGAAAGTGAAGTAAAATGCTGGAAAGTGATGAAAAATGCCAGAAAATCTCAATCACCAATATCGACAATAATGGAAGTGTGAATTCACTGGAGTACCATTGAACATTCACAAGTGCCCCCAAAAGGTCAGTATTTCCCTGCGGCTTGGGAACACTTGCTCTTGTCTCAGCCCTACTTTGAGCAAGTCACTATTTTTCAGCCTCAGTTCCACATCTGCAAAATGGGAATTATAATGACATTCCTCACAGGGCTGTTGTGAAGGTGAACTTAATTAGGACTGTAAAGCACTTTGAAGATTGAAAGTGGTTTAGAAATGATGACCAGAACTTCTAAGAAAATTGTATTAAATAGTCAATAAAGCCATCTAATTGACGATCAGCTGAGGAAGGACTGTTGTCTTTATTAGGGGTGTCCACCAGAAAAAAAATGGTTTTCCTTTTGTTTTTGTTTTTAAAATATTATTCATTTATGTTTTATAATAACATTAACAAAATGCCCATTTTCATGCACATTATTAAAAATGAAAAACATAAATCAATTACATAAAACCAAAATGTTTCGTTTCCAGTCTTCCAAAAGTGCCTGTCTGACACTGTTCCTTCCCCAAACTTGCCAAGAGTCCCCCAGGGTGGCAAAAATATCAGTGAGAGATTGGTACACAGCAGCTGAGTAGAGGACATAGGACACACTGGCATGCAGCGGGTGCTGGGCACTGGGGCAGACAGGCACTTGCACTGGAGGAGATGGTGGTTCCCCGAGTATGGCAAGGCTTCAAATTTAAGAGAAATCAGAATGTCAGTGTGAGATTAGCACACAGCAGGCAGAAACAGGACAGAGAAACTGGCAGACAAAGGGCACTGGGCACTGAAACAGCAGGGACTACTAGAGGAGGAGATGGTGATGCCCCAAGTATGACCAGGCTTCTAGTTGAAGAGAAAGCCCCTGGGAGGCAGAAATATAAGTGAGAGATTGGCACACAGCAGGTGGACAGGACAGACCAGACACTGGCAGGAAGTGGGCACTGGCTGCTGAAGCAGCAGGGACTGGCAAAGGAGAGGCAAGGACTTACTCTCCCAACTAGCTAGCACGCCATGGCTTCACGAGTTGCTGAGAGGCACATGATAGGGGGGCAGGAGACATACGGGAGATAGACCATCCATCACAGAACGGAGTGGCAGCAGCCCAATGTGTGGCAGAGCATCATCAGATTGCAGCAGCAATCGCTCGAAAGGGTCAGCACAACTGAGAGAGAGAGACTTTTGAACAGCAGCAGCAGGAGGCAGGCAGAGCAAAGGAGCATTGTGCAGGCAGGCAGTGGCACAGGCTTTGTTTGTCAATGCGGGTACCCCAAGTAATGACAGGACATTATCAGTTTGCTGGAACACACAGGGTTAGGAATGTGTAATTGGAGGGGACTAGGGGTATGAGAATGAGAAGAACGTGGGGAGGGGGGGGTGTCTGTTTTCTGTACCAAAGAATAGGCTGAGAAGTAGCAGAAGGCACACTGAACAGAGCTCTCACACAGAAGCACAAGACGAGGCAAGCATGTGAAACACTGGATGTGCACAGAGCAACAACCAGTGCTAGCCACAGGCGCAGAGCTCTGTGTGCCCTCACCTTCTATAAACTCCATGTGCCCTCCCCTACATTCCCCTGATTGGTACAAGGGAGTTGCGAGCGTGCTCTACTTGGCCAGGCGTTTAGCAGGCCGGGGTAGGGTGGAATGGGATGGGGATTGGGTGGGAGGTTTATTTACTTTTTAAAAATTGATTTTAATGGCTTTACTCAAATCAAATCAAATTTATTGTGTGACCAGAGGCCATTGCCAACAATACAACAACAAAAGATGACAAACATAAAATCTAATACACAACAACCTAATATAACATTTCCACAACTTAGATCCTATCACAATTATAGTCCCCAAAGTATCATCTACTTCGAACAATCCATATATTAAAACCAGCTTAAACTAGTTAACTCCCCAGCAGATCCTCAAGGGAAAAAGAAAAAGAGCAGTTCTAAAGCTCTTGAATGTCATCTATTGTCTTAAAAGAGAGAACACATTTCCTAATCTCCATGGCTGCCATCAAAAATTTCTGAACCTGCCTGGTCATCTCCGGAGAGGTGTCGGCGAGTGCTATCTGGGCCAAATATACTGCTGTAGCACCTGGCGCCTTTGAAATAAGGGTGTCCAAAATTTTTCCACGGATGGAGTCATATAGATGACCCTCAAATAAGATGTGGTGTGTGGTCTCTGCTGTCAAAGCGTCATAAGGGCATAAGCGATCCCCATAGGGGGTGTCATCAAAATGCCCCACAAGTATGTTAGTGGGTAGAGCATTGACTCTAGCACAGAAGTACAGATATTTCTCTCTGAATGTGGTCCTCATGCCGAGATAAATGCACCATTTGTCCCATCGGGGGGGAGGGGGCACAGACTGTATCCCCGAAGATGAAGGGAACCATGCCATATCCTCCTGCCTACCTATATCTCTGAAACTTGAGCTAATTTCATGCTTAGCAGCAACGAGATTTTGCCTCTGTAAATGCTCCATCGAGAGACCGCAGCGAGTCAGATATTTAGTGATGGCAATTTGCCATGGAGTCTCAAAGGTATCCGACAGAACAAGCTGAGTCAAATTCTTACTAGGGGCCCCACTCGCTTTTAGCCAAAAAAGGGCCGCTTGCTCCCAGGCCACGGCCACCCAGGCTCGAGTACCAGCCTGCAGTCTCATGGCCGCAGCTGGAGTCCCGTTTGGGACCTTTGTAAGAACACTGAGGAAGTGCGCTTGGAGAGAATTCAGGTTGATGTCTGACAAAGGAGCCCAGAGTTCCGCCCTATATAAAAGGGAAGCTTTTACCTTGGTTTCGCAGACCTTGATTGCTATATCCAGGTTCCTCCTCCCTGTCCCTGCAATCATCCTAAGAATTGCTAGCATCTGGCTCTTAGCTACCACCTCTACCTTCCTAAAGTGCTCCTTCCGTTAGTGACAAAATACAGCCCAAGGTACTTATAGAGCTTTCTTTGTGCCAGGCATGCACTGCCAACAGGTCACCTATCGACCCGGCGGTCCCTTGCAAAAACCAGCACATTTGACTTAGAATAATTAATTGTGAGGTTGTTATTGTGAAGGTAGTCTGCAAACGTCCCTAGCTGCCTAAGCAGCCCAACCCTGGTCTTGGATAGAATCACTAAGTCGTCAACATAAAGCAGAATCCCGACAGGGTTAGCTGACAGTTTCGGGGGAAAAAATCTCTCTTTCCTCATCAACGGGATAAGATCATTTATGAATAAGTTGAGCACACAGCCCTGTTTCACCCCTTTAGTAACCATGACATCTGGAGTAAGCTGGCCACCCCAATCTACTCTGACCTGAACGATGGTATCTGTATACAGGGCCTGGATAAGCCAAAGCAGCCTATTATCTATCCCAAGTAGAATGAGCTTACTCCACAAAAGGGATCTGTTCACAGAGTCAAACGCTGCCCTCAGATCTAAGAAGGCGGTGTACAACTTCCCGTTGGTACTCCTATACTTTTCAATTAAATGGTGCAACACTAGGCAATGGCCTAGCGTAGACCTTCCCTTCAGACCTTCCCTGCCTGCTCAGGATGCAATATCTGCGTAGTTTCTATCCATTCTTCAAGCCTTGCCAAAAGATACTTGGCATAGATTTTGCTGATGACACTGATCAGGCTAATTTGCCTGTATCTCCTGGGATCCGTTGTAGCTCCCTTTTTATATATGGGAGCGACTATAGCCTGAGTCCAACCTTGTGGAAGAGTTCCTGTGTTATTAATGCTAGTAAACAATTGCGCTAGAATCGGAAGCCACCAATCTTGGTTTAGTTTGATGGCTTCCACCTGAATCAGATCCGGTCCAGGCGCTTTCC
Organism: Sphenodon punctatus; assembly: GCA_003113815.1. NCBI lineage: Eukaryota > Metazoa > Chordata > Lepidosauria > Sphenodontia > Sphenodontidae > Sphenodon > Sphenodon punctatus. Next base: position 4,318,851 of record QEPC01003143.1, on the reverse strand, counting down.
CATTGGAAAAGGTCTCTAAAATTTGACCCAACTCCTGGATGGAAACGGGGGGCCATTCTGGGGTGGCCTGCTCTAAAGATCCCCAGCTCCCCATGTGGCCGGCATTCCTTCCACCCACGTCTACTTGTGTGTTTGATATAAACTCCAGCCAAACTGAGGGTACTATAGGAGTAGAGCATCCGGCTCTTGGCCCTGTGGTTGCTCCATTGATTATATGCCAGAAGGTCTTAGAGTCTTTGGCATTGCTTGCATTCAAAAGTTCCTGCCACCGAGCATCTATGTGGAGGCGTTTCTTTTGCCGGACAAGAATCTTATATTCCCTCCTCAAGCAAAAATACTGCTCAGGGAGATGATGGAAGTCCCAAACCTGGTAGCTCCCAGTAGATTTCATCCACCTTACTTCTAGCCTGCCGGCATTCCAGGTCGAACCATCTCTGGGATGGATGGTGAGGGGTTTTTGAGATCCTTATATTATGACTTGCAGCCCCAAGCAGTTGCAAGCTAAAAAACGAGCTTACCTTATTATATACAGCAACCGTTCCCATATCATCTAAGGTGTTCATCAGCTGGGTTCTCATGTCTATACATAAATCTGACTCCCGCAATGATTCCCAGGTCCGGGCCATTGCATTTCCCTACCTGCGATAAATGAAGAGAGCGGACTCATTCTGAAGCTGTACAGCTACCCCTCCACCCTTATAGTTCTCGAGAGCCTGAAGGCTCATGGTCAATAGCAGATGGTCGGAGAGCGTAATTGAAGCCACCTGGAAACATATCATGCTATCATGCACTCCAGGGGCAACAAGCAAGTAGTCCACCACACTGCATCCCTGGGGGTCGATAAATGTGTACTCCCCATGTTGATCTTGGTGGCCTGAGCCATTAAGCAGGATAAGGTTCAAGCTCGATACCATTTGGGCAAATCTTATGCCAGAAGCCTTCAGTTTTAAATCCTTGGAGACCCTAGCCTGTGTGCCAGATATATACGGCAAGCAAAATGCGTCCTCTATGTATGGTACCAGCGTGTCATCCCTGGGTCCAATCCTGGCATTGAAATCTCCCGCCAGGACAAACCGGGCCCTGGGGTGATCTAGCATAGCCTGGCTAATGGCATTCTCCAGGTTGGTCCACATCTTGGCATTATACTTGCCAGCATTTTCAGGGGGGATGTAAACATTCAAGAAGACATAACTGACTGTCCCCCGGGCCAAGACCAATCCCAAAGGATAAGGTGGATGCCTAATCTCTGCCTGTACCTTAAATCCCGAGTCATCTGCAACCAAGCAGGCCAGACCTCCACTAGCCCTGCCTCTCATTGCTACCATAACAGCCAGAAGTGTGATGACAGAGTACCCCTCAAATAAAATACAGTCTATGGCCCATGTCTCCTGGAGCAAAAGGATCTGATGCTGCCTGAGAAAGGTGGTAAAATCTCCAAAATCTATATGGGAATACCACCCAGAGACATTCCAGGAGCAGATGGTAAGAACCTCCCCCGGATGCTGGACCAGTCACGCTAAATCAATACCCTGACCAGCCATTAAAGAAATCAAGGGACCAGATGAATCCTGCAAGGGGGGAGGAGAAATACTCCCTCCCTCCATCTCTACTCTTTGAACAGCAACATCACTGACCTGGCTTGAGGGTAATGCCCCCCCCCCCCCCCGCAACTCTAGAAAAACCCTGAGAGCATCTCTTAACTATGTCTCCTGAGGGGGTTCTTGTGCACTAGATGGATGGTGCAAGGGAGTCTGTACATAGCTTAAAGGATCCCTCATTGCCTCTTGGGCATCCAGGCAAAAACTCTTGCTGGCCTCTAGGACCAACGTCCCTATTTCTTCCGTATGAGTAGGGCTGATGCGAAATCAGCTGTTACCGCTCCGCGATTCCATTCCTAAACCTCGGCATCCCTGTTTGCGCCTCGCATAATTTCGCGCGATACTCCGCGATTCTGCA
>QEPC01003143.1:4292226-4316795 GCA_003113815.1 Sphenodon punctatus | reverse complement strand
CTACAGCCCTACGTATGAGCTACTACTCTTTAGCTGATTTTATTATTGCCAGTTCATTACCATTACTTTCTCTATTCTGGGCCGGCAAACAGAGGGATGCCTCTGAGGCTAATTTCTGCAACCTATCATTTATAGGGGGAAGCCCGGTTATGCTGACCCTGTCCTTCTTAGAGGACTTATCGCCCTTGCCCTTCCTAACTTCATCACTAAAATCTGAACGTATACCTGTACCACATCCTGAATGGTAACGTCTGTAGAAGGGGAGGGTAATGAGCCCCCACTCTCAAAAACCTCCCCCATCTGGACCCCCCCAAGGAAAGAACAGGGGTACATGCCATAGAAGATGGGTAACCAGCTCATCATTCCAAAAATGAACCATGAGCCTTTGGAAAGTTCCTTGTACTGGCAATAACTGGTACCCACCAATACAATTAATAGGAACTAGAGTGCCCAGAATAGTGATGCTGAATATCTTTCTTGGTCCTCCATAGGGGGAGGCTATCATGTGAGTATGGGCGAATGCAGAAGGAGAGAGCCCTAGGTACCATCCTCAACCTCTCACACCTGTACCCACGGGGCCCCGTTTTCCATGGGTCCTTTACTTCAGAGGGTGCCCTGGAAAAGGTTTGTTTAGCATCGTTGGCTCATTCCCTAACTCTGCATTCACTTGTATCAAGCCAGATGGGGGCATTGGAGTCACTAATCCCCCAGGAGGATCCAACCTCACTGGACTTTGACTACTCAGTGTCTGTCAATCTTGAGTCACCCTTATCTCTCATATAACTTCAAAAATCTTGTGCCATTGATTTTCCTGCTCCTTTAGCAATCCAACCGCAGTTGTCAGAACGAGACAACTTCCTCCAGCTGGTCACTAATCTGGGCCCTACTTCCCTTGCCTCCCTGGGGCAGAGAGGTCTTCCCCTTGCCCTCGGCCGGAGACTGAGCACAAGACTCCTCCAACTGAGCCAGGGTGGAGGTACCAAAGGAAACTAGCAGGGGATCAAAGGAAGAGTCATGAGCCTCTTGTTCAGAAGGCTGGTTAACCTCAGCTGGAAACTTCCTGCCCTTCCCTCTGGAGGAGCCCCGGGTAGCTGACACAAAATCCTCAAGGACTCGCTGCTTAGAAGGCAATTTATCTATAGCCTTATGCATCCCTAAACGCTTCCTAGTTAACATTAGAAATTAATACACCACCCACGGACCTCCAAGTTCTGTCCTACCCAGGTCCTAAGGTTTGATCCTAGTCCCAAGTCCAAAAAGGAATCACCCTCGCCCCTCACCGGTGCCTAAGGCCATGGGCACAAGGGCGTGCGCACAAGGGTGTGCCGTTCTGCACGCAGCCCTTAGGCGCGCTGCCCCTGTGCGTGCCTCCAGCGCTGCTGGAGTCCCAGGGAGCCTTTGAAGTCCCGCTATGGTGTCCCCTCCTGCAGGCGCGTGCGTCCTTTGGCCCATCTACCTCTCCAGGTGCACTGCTGTTCCGCTCTTCCGGGATCCCAGGTGAGCCGAGGAACGCCTCCCGGGTCCGAAGCAAGGGGGGGTGATGATAATCCCCAGGCGTGCACCTGCGCTTCTGCTCCTGGGTGTGCCAAAAGGAATGCCTACGGTACGACTGCAGGCTACCTGTCCATTTGAATCTCTTCAGGATGCAGACTCTGCCCCAGCTTCGCTCCAGGCAGCAGATGACTGGCAAATAATGGGGTTCAGTTGTTCCTGCTTCCTGCTCTTCTCCAATTAAGTCTGAGGTCGGATCGTGCTGAAGGAAGCACCAAAAGGCGCACAGCCATTGTGGGCTCACTGTCCGTTTTTTCCTCCTGGCACTTTGGTAATTCTGCCTCACTCTGCTCCAGTTGCAACGGAGGCGTCCGAAGGTCCTGTCAGGCAGCTCCATCCAGAGAGCCTTACCAGTACCCCTCCATGATCACATGGTGTCTAGAGCACTGTCTGTCCGGCGGAGGGGCCCCCGGGCGCCCCGGCCCAGCAAACAGCCCCAGCCAATGGCCAACACCCTTTGGATGTCGCCCTTTGGGCTGGCCCCCACAGGGCCCTGGCCTTGGAGTTGTTACCTGTGGAAGGGGAGGGACAAGCAGAGTGGCAGCAGCTTCCTTCAATCACCACAGCCCCAGTCCTCCCAGCACCAAACACACAGCCTGCAACCTAATGACTTTACTCTGTTTTCATGATTGTAAGCTGCCATGAGCCTTCACAGGAAAGGCAGCATAGGCATATAAACAAATAATTTAACTTAAATGTGCAAGCAAAGACCAATTTCTTATGTCTAGTGCAGGGGGCCTGTGATCTGTCTGCGCTGCCAATTGGCCAGCAGAGATGTCAATCTTAGGCAGCCATTTTCGGCTCCCACTCCCCTTTACACTTGTTTTTTGCAGCCTGAGTCATGTGCCAGGCTGCTCAGAAAAACATTTTTAAAAGAGCATTTTTTTGTTTTTATGTTTTTTCAAAATGTTTTATGTTTATAATAAGATTTTAAAAATAGGAATTTGCATTTGTTAAATTAAAACCATAAACGAATTGTGCCTCCCTAGTCTTCATAATGCATTAAATACTAGCAGCAGATTGCTGAGTACCTTGCTCGCCTTTCTCTCCTGTTACAGTGTGGAGTGTGAATCCCTAATTAGTCGGCCAATTAGTAAGTAGTTAACATGTTTTCCCAACAGTTATTATCATCATCATCTGAACTGCGGATTCATCTCAGAGGGAGACTCAGGATTCCAGCAATTGCAATACATCTCTCTTTCAGGATAACTGAGTAATAAATCCTAAGGGTGTGCACAAGGGAACTCTTTTGTTTTCCTTTTTGAAAAACTCGTTTGTTTTTGTTTCATTCATTTTAACCCTTTCATTTTCATTTTACATTCATTTCCCATTGAAATCAATGGGAAACACTTGCCAGGACTTCCCTGACTTTCAATAGCACTTATACTGCTCCTCTGCCCCGCCTCTTGCTGCTACCCACATCTCTCTCCCTCACTCTCTTGCATGCACACACACACACACACACACACACCTCCTTTCTCTCTGGTGTGATCTCTGCAAGTTGACTCCGTGCCACACTTTTGGAGTGCCTTGCTATTTTATTTTTGTTTATTTATTTAAAATTTCTTATTACCCCGTCTCTCCTGCCACAGGTAGCTCGAGGCAGCTTACAGTCCATAAAACATAACAATAATACTAAAAAACACATAAATGAGGGATACTAAAAGAACCCACCCTAACCCATTACCCCCATTCCATCACCCTTTTCCTTCTCCAAATGCCTGGTGGAATAGCCAGGTCTTGCAACTTCTCTGAAAGGAGGGGAGATCCGGGACCAGCCAGGCCTCAACCGGCAGGGAGTACCACAGTCATGGTGCGGCCACCGGCAGACTTGGGGGACCTTGAGCAGGGCACCCCTGGATGACTGCAGGGGCCGATCCTGAACCCGGGGGTGAGGCGGTCCTGCAGATAGGTAGGGCCTAGGACATTTAGGACTTTATAGGTCAAAACGAACACCTTGAATCGGGCCCAGAAAACTTCCAACAGCCAGTGCAGAGAACGGGTGGCCCAGACCCATCAGTAGATGGTCCGCCACATTCTCAACCAGCTGCAATTTCCGAGCCGTCACCTTGGGTATCCCCATGTAGAGCACGTTACAATAGTCCAATCTAGAGGTGATGAAAGCATGGACGATGGTGGCCAGGTCCGAGTCCAAAACATACGTCTGAAGCTGTCACACCAGATGTAATTGGCAGAAAGCACTCCTCACCATAGCTTTCACCTGAACATCCAGGCGGACCTGCGAATCAAGGAGCACCCCCAGACACCAGACTTGAGACACTAATGGAAGGCAGATCCCATTAATGATGGGGGTCACTATCTCCATCGTCATCTTCAGCTAAGCTGTAGCCAGTGCCTGCTGCTCCTCTGCCCTTCTGCTGCTGCCAGTCAGTGTGATGATTGTGTGTGTGTGTTTCTCTCTCTCTCTATCATATATTTCCCCTGCCCAAGGGCGTTCACTGCAAGTTGAAGCCCAACATACTTTGGACAGGATGTCCCCTTTGCCAGTACCTGCTGCTTCTCCGTGCCCACCTGCTGCCTGCCAGTCTCCATTTTATAGTCTGCTTTCTTGGGGCATTCTGTTAATCTGTTTCACTAGAAGCCTTGTCAGACTTGGGGGGGCACCACCATCTCCTCCTATGCTAGTGCCTGCAGCTTGAGTGACTTATGCCTGCTGCTTGCTAATGTCTTCTCTGCCCTCTGCCCGCCTACTGTGTGCCAGTCTCTTGCTGATATTTCATGCAAGTTTGGGGGAAGGGAAAGTGTCATAGAGGGACAGTAAAACCATTATTTAAAGGCATGGAAGCCCTGCCAAGTGATTCCCATTGATTTCAATGAGAAACGAATGTCAAACGAAAATGAATGAGTTTTAAATGAAAAAAACAAAAATGAATTAATTTTTTGAAATGAAAATGAAAGGGAAAATTAAAAGGAATGACATTTTAAAAACAAAAATGAAAGGGGAAACAAACACGAATGAGGTCCCACTATCACCCAACGCCATCTGTGGGTTCATGGCTAAGACAGGATGGATTTGGACGTTAGTCTCCCCAGGTCCAAGTCCAGAATCATATACAGAGGCTGCATCCGTACATCTCCAGGCCTGATCTGGCCACCCTCACCCACGCCTTCATCACCTTGAGGCTAGACTACTGCAACACGCTCTACATGGGGCTTCCCTTGACACTGGTTCAGAGGCTGCAGCTAGCGCAGAATGCGGCGTCCTGTCTCCTTACAGGGACGCATCAACAGGAGCACATAACGCTTGTGCTCCGTACTCTGCACTGGCGTACCGAGCCAGATTCAAGGTGTTAGTGTTGAGTTACAAACCCCTGCATGGTCTAGGTCCCTCATACCTCAGGGAACGTCTCCCCCGCCGTGCCTCAGAGCAATCCCTTTGGTCCACCAGGGCACTTCTGGAGGTCCCCCGGGTAAAAGGGGGGCCACAATGGAGAGGATGTTCTCGGTGGCCGGGCCGCGACTTTGGAACTCCCTCCCAGAGGAAGCCCGCCTGGCCCCGGATCTGCTGGCTTTTTGCCGAGCCTGCAAGACCTGGCTGTTCTCCCAGGCCTTCGGAGAGGAGGATGGGGTATTTGGGGGTAAATCTAGGGTCCTGGCTGTTCACCCAGGCCTTCGGGGGAGAAAATTTGGGTTTTTTTAAATGATTCTTTTAAAATGTTTTATATTGTTAGTGAATATTACTATATATTTTTGTACGCCGCCCCGAGATGCCGTAGGCATGAGGAAGTGGCTAAAAATGCAAAAGAAAATATACATTGATTCTGGCACGGAACCGATCTCCATTGCCACAAGATGGCAATATTAGACATAATGGGTTCAAATGATAAGAAGGTCGATTTCAGTTAGATAGGAGGAGAAACAACCTAAGAGTAACAGCTGTTTGGTAATGGAACAAGTTGCCTAGGGAGGCTGTAGGCTCTCGGTCACTGGAAATTTGGCTCTCCATCACCTAGTGTCCATCGCCATCACCTTCAGTTGGCAGTAATGGCTTCCACCAGTGATTAATTATTAAAAAATGAATTGCTGGGGCAACCTGCCTTGCCAGCCACAGTTCCCTGCCCCAGAACTTGATAGACTAGGGAAATGAACCCAGGTCTCCAGCTAGTGATCTAACCACTAGACTAACCTGCCTCTCTACAGCTAAATATAAAACAGGAGTTCTTGTGATTGAATCTATATGATGGCCAGAAATCATCAATAAAAGCCAAATAAACCATGCAGGGTTCTTCTGGGTTTCGTTTCTAACCCTGAAGTGGCCAATAGTAGCCTTTCCCTGGCCTTTCACATTTCTGGGTGCACTCTCCTAGTGGGGAACATTTCCTGGGGCTCAGTTCCCCCCTTGAATTTAATTGCCAGTGCTGAGCTCTGGCAAGCCCTCCCACCCCAATTAAGCCCTGCTTTCCACACTTTTGGCATCCCAACTCCGAACACGTTCTGATGAACAGATACTTTGGAACAGTTAAGCCTACATACTTTTTACTCCAGAATCGTTCACCCATCAAGTGTTATTCAGGAGTAAAAAGAGATATATGTACTCCTGAAAAATCAGAAGTACATACTCCCCTTCACTTTTGAGTTTGAAGTGACTGTCATGTCAACCCTTCCAGTGTTCTTTAAGTAACATTGCTTGCCATGACCATTAGGGGAAGTCTGAGAAGTGACTACATCTGCTTGCAGCTGCAGTGTGAATGGTACAGAATTAGAGTAGTTCCTTCAGGTTAATATTATTTGGCAGGACGTGCTTCAAGATACCAGGCCAGACAGAGACTCCCAGACTGTGTTGAAACCAGATGGGTGGCAGCATTAGAATCTTGCAAGTATTATATAATGCCGAGCAAAGCTCTCCTGCCCTTCCTATTTTGGGCTTGGCTGGAAGTAGTGAATTACCATGAAAAACTTGTTGCTATGGTATTTCCTGCCTGATTCCCTGACTGAAGACATTCAGGGACATTCACACAGAGAGCTGAGCTTTCTGATCCTTCTCGAGTTGAAAGGGATTCGCAAGAGATTTATTTGTATTACCAAAATGTTTACAAGAAGGATTGGGCCTCGTGGTGCTGGTCTTTGTACATGCAAACATTGAGATACACACCCTGGCTCTAGGAACTTACACTCCAAATGACCCATGGGCTAAATCTGGCCCATGGATGTTTTTTATCTGACCCCTTTCCATTTTCTGCATCTAGCCCCTGTCTATTGACTGGAAACGTAACCTCTTACTGTTGGGGGCTGGAACACCAGGGAAAGGATTGCCAATTGTGTCCTGTTGGGTCATTCTCCCAAGAGAAAGAGATTGGTCACTGTCGGAGACAGGATGCTGGGCTTGATGGTCCATAGGTCTGACCCATTATGGCAGTACATATGTTCTTATGTACTTATTGTCGAGCAATGAAGGAATGTGCTATGGGGAAATGGAGCAGAGGTAAAGACATGCCCTCCAGGACAGGAGATGGATTCACAGCATACATCCATGACCTGGACTTTCCTCTTCCTTCCCCCATCCCGATCCCAGCCCTTCAGTGCCCTCGTCTTCAACCCCTATCTGACCTGTAAAGTTGAACAACAGTACCCCAAAGTCTGCACAGGCTGCTAATAGTGTTCTGGGCACAATTCAAGGTGCCATGACCTAGAAAGCCCTTTAATGGCGTAGGCCCTACATATCCAAGAGGCCACCTTTCCCGTTTTTCCCCTTTTGCCCTCCCTTAGTTCAACCAGGGGAACCTTCTTGTGAATAGCACCCAGACATCAGGTCCAGTCAAGAAAGGCATGCAGAGAGGCATTCCCAGTGGCTGCTCACAACTTTGGAACTACTTTCCCTTGGAGGTTTGCCGCAGCCTGAGTATCTTCAGAAGGCAACGTAAGACCTTTTTATTTGGCTGGGCTTTTAGCAAGGGAGGATAGGATTTGAAGGGTGGGAAGGGTTTTAATGGGAATTTTCTTTGGTTTTAACTAGGGCTGAAATGAGATTTTGCCAAAATGGGAATTCCCAATGAAATTCCAGTTCCTGATACCATCTTGGTTGAATCGAGAACCTCTCAGCACTCAAGAATGTCTCAATTGACATTTCCTTGCGTGATTTTTTTGGTTTTCTGTTTACTAGGATCCTGTTTACAGCTTTGCTGTTTACTGCTTTGCTGTCCATTTCAAATCTCAAGAGGTAATATAGATGCAATACCACCTTTCTTGCACTCCATTTCCCCTTGTCTTTCCTTGTCACTCATTGGCTGGCATGCAGATTCCTTTACTAATCTGCAATCCAGTGGCAGATTGGTCAAAGCAAAGGGAATAACGTAGAACAACAATTCTGATTGGAGGCGCAGGAGTGGAGGTTAAGGGATGAGCTTAGCTATTTGCTCGGTGATTGGCGCAGAAATGCAGAAACAATGAACCTGGAAGTAAAATGGTACCCTCAGCAATGTGATAAGAAGTAAATGAACAGTAGGCTGTAAATGATAAGCTGAAAGTCAGTAACTTGGAACAGTATCTTGTGGTAGCATGACAATCGAGAAATCACATCAGTATTGGGAAATGGTTGGGAAATTGATCCTGGTTCCCGAGATAGAAAGATTTCTCATAAGCAGCCATTTAGCTGCTCATTTCAACCCTAGTTTAAAATGGTTTGCATCTCTTTGTAGAGTGAGCCGCCCTGAGCCTGCAGGAGTATAAATAAATACAATAAATCATTTCCAATAGGGGTTGGAAGCAGGGGTGTGTGCTCAGGAAAGGGAAAGGAGGGTCCAGATCCTGGATCGATACCGTAGATCCATCCCCTCTTCTTGACTCCATGTCCTCCTCTTTGTTCCCTTCCCCCGAGGTCACGCTTTCTACGCTTGAGGCTAGGAACTGGATCGAAGGGCCAGAGCCAGGAACTGGAAAGGGACCAAGTGAAAAAAACAGCTGGAGGATCATCTTGACCTATTTGCTGCACGTTTCCCAACCCCTGTCTCAAATCCTGGTTAAATCTGTTTGCTAGATGGTCTTGGGAGTCACAGAACCACACTCTGCTGCCATGAAGCAAGTGACTGTTAACAGCAGGTAGCATCCAAAGTGCTTTGCACCCCCGTTGAGGGTCAGAGGTTCTGCTCCATTTGAATTTTCACCGTTTTGCATCCAGTCTCCTGCCAACTAGGAAAGCTTAGAAAAGAACAGACTAATTCTCCTCTCTGTGACTGTGATCTTGTAGCCTGGAGGTGTAACAAGCCGTGGCTTTGAATTCCCCCTGGAAACTTGATTAAATTTCAAAATGACTTTCTCATGTGTATATCTTTCGCGGTTGGAATCCGATACCTAGACGTTCTCAGCAAAGCATAAAATGCACCAAGATGCTAATGCTCGCAGTGAAGAGAGACGAGGTGTGGACGTGTGTTGGGGCATCCAAAGTGCATTTGAAGTGACATACGTGAATCTATTTATGTGCCTTCATGCTGAATACTACCCAACTCTTTGAGATCTCTAAAGCAGGAGCCTGTTCTGTGCAGTAGGCAAAGTACTCTGTGGAGCAAGGGGGCATGGAAGGGACTGACTAGTGCTGAAACGTGGTATTTGAAATGACTCAGTTTTACCAAGTATCTCAGTATTCGACTTGGTTTTACCAAGTAACTGAAGAATCATCGCGATACTTGGTCTGGTACTCGGTACTTGGTTAAATCCTCGGATGGGCAACATATGGGGCTTTTCCTGGTCCTATATAAGGGAACTCAGTACTTGGAAGATAGTTGGTACTCAGTTTTATTTTATTGAGTACCAAGTATCAAGTATTCAGGTGAACACGCAGAGCTGATTCTCTGGAACTTGGAAATACAGTGCAGTCCTAGGATCGACTAATAAAACCTTTGGGGCCTGTGGATATTATGGCCATATTTTTCAGCTTTGGATTTTTTAACCATTGCAGAAATTTTTATTGTTATTATTATTATTGATTAAAAACTAAGGTTTCTGTTCCATTTTTGTGAAAATGTTCCATGAAAACGGGACAGAATTTTGGCTTAGTCCTGTTGTAAGCTGCCTTGTCCCAATGTTGGGATAGGACGGAATGTAAATCTAAAGTAATAATAACAACAAATCCCAGCAAGAGTACAGAATTATCAGGGCCCATGAGTCTAAAGCCCAAGACCCTGTAGAGACCGAGCAGCTGTCTTTCTGTCTTCACTACCACGACCCAAGGCTTAGAGGCTATAGACCAACTAAGCCTGAAGGAGTCAGGTGAGTTAGGGACAACCACTCATTGAACCGTCTCCATGATATATTTCCCCTTCCTGCCACACGCCCTTCTCTGAGCATCTTGTGTAGTGGCCTGTTGCAGTGTACTTGCTTTTTTACAGAACCTGCCTCTCCCAGTTTCACCTGTTCCCAGCTTCTCCTCCAGTCCTTGTCTTCCACCTCTACCTGGCCCTCGGGGACCAATTCCCTAGCTTTGACTCCTTAGCCTGAACTCAGACCTCATGCCCTGGTCACCCCCACCCTAGTTTGTCACATTCCTTGCCGGCTCCTGATCCTGCAAGTCCTTATGTCCCAATCCTCCATGGGTGACACTTGACAATAAGCAACAGGAAACCTTGAGAAGGGAGGCTTTGACATATAGGGCAGAGCCCACTAGGGTAGGAGTGCCCCAGGAGAGCTATTAAATAATACCAGAGGCTGCTTCCAAAAGGGAGAATCACCAAGAGTTTGGGTCAATGGAATTCTTGAATTGAATGGGCAATGGGAGCTTGCAGAAACCCATGAAGTCTGTAAAACAGAATAGGAAATAAATGAGTACATGCAGTGATGGCAAACTCTGGAATGGTTAAATCCAAAGGCAGATGGAACTCATTCTTGGCAGTTTACCCACCCCCAGGGCCAACTCAATTGCATCTGCTAATGACTCAAGGCAAACTGTCCTATTGCTATTCCTTACTTATGGTCTGGTTGGGCCAAGGAAACCCAAGGCCCAGTTGCACTATGTGCCATACAAGCAGATAACATGGAAAACAGGAAAAAAGAAGATAGAAAATAGAAGAAGGTCCCGTCAAATAGACAAAAACGAAAACAAACGGATGCATGAAAATCCATTTCAGTTGTGGAAATTATTTGGCTATTCAGAAAGCTATCTAAAAATCCAAATAATATTTGCAAGAACAAAACCCACTATTCATTTCAACTCTACATGATACCGGGTAGATGCACCATTGGTCTGACCCAAGATGGCATCTCAGATGGGTGATGATGAACTCTTTGGTTCCACTGGAGTACTCTTAGCAATTGTATGTTTCACCCAGCTATTACTGTGATTGATGTTTTCACACGTTGGGGACCTTCTTGGGTAGTAAAACCAAGTGTCCATCTGCATCAGGGAGGTAATTAATTAGGTGTTGGCTGGGATGTGTGAGAAATGCTACAGTACTTTAATTTTTTTAACAAGATGTTCTGCATTATCCAGGCTAATCAAACATGATCAGCATCACGAGAAAGCAATGCAAAGCTATAAGACTCACATGGCAGCTTGCAGTAACTCCCTCTTACTTTGTAAGGTGATACTGATTAACTGTTTCTCAAGATCACAAACCTGGCTGTTTTTATTTACAGTTGGTACCAGGAGTGGGCGAGGTGCAGCTTGGAATAGAGGTGGGTGAGCTGAGGAAAAAACAGAGTTGGACCTAGATAGCACAGGTCTGTGGAATTGGAATGGGTTGGCATACAGAGGGTACAATCATGGAGTAGTATAATAGAACCATAGGGTTCTATACCCGGTTGGGGTTTTCGTTATCATTATCGCTAGTCTCGGTTGTTGTTTTCATTATTGCAATAATGAAAATGACCTTTTTTGTTATCTCTATTGTAATAATGAAATCGACATTAACACCCCTAAGACATGCTCAGGTTGGGTTTATACCCAGCATTGCTCCTGTCAACACAACTTAGCCTTCCATGATTTATAAATCAGACAGAGTGCGGTTGCTGTGTTGGTCCCAAGTGACAGAGAGACAAAGGTCGCTTTTAGATGAGTGAGTCACGCTCAAGCAATCCGTTCATGTGACTTTTGAAAATCCCGTGGACCGGGATTAAATGAGACGTTTAGCGCGTTAAAGCCTGTTGCGTGTTCTTTTAAAACTGTGAACTAAATAAGTCATGTGAGCAGATCGCACGAGCACAACCCACTCGTCTAAAAGCGACCAAAGTTGTTTGAATGATATCCTTTATAAAGGTTTCCTTATACGTAGAGAGAGTAACAGATAAAAAAAGGAGATTACGGAGAGCTATTTAAAGAAGTTCTTATACCAGGAAATCTGAATCAGGAGAGCTCCTTTCCTCCACAAACAGGTAATGTACATTATTAACAAATCCCTTTGGAGGCTGGGAATATATTGGCACGTCTATCATGCATTCATTTGCTTATCCATTTGGAAAATAATCTTCTCCTAAGGCTTTGCAAATACATTAATGAAATTTCAGAAGCAGGAAACCTATTTAAAATAATGGAGAAAATTCAATCCGGATGTTTTCATATTCAGCTACATTCTCTTGCAAATGTGACTCAAGAACAGGTGATCTGATGAGAATGAACTAACATGAAGGACTCTAGAGTGGTGGATCTCAGGCAGTCGGTGAGGAGGACTAGAGCTGAAATGACTACCTGTGAAAACGGATCTACCCATTGAAATTGTGGGACTTGACAGATCCAGTAACGTCCAGTACTAATCTCGGTACCCAATTAGTGTTCAACGGCCTACCTCATATACCGATTTATTGGGTTTTGTCCCAATTTTCCACATTCCGGGTACCGATTTATCAACTTTCCATCCAAATAAACACTCAGTATTTTCAGGTAATCAGGTGTCCAATCGAAATTTGGGTAACTCATCTGGCACCCGACACAGCACTCAGAATTGTGGGGTATTACCCACGGATAGCAAATGGCCTACCTGGTTCCGCTGTAGCCAGGACCCACAGGCCTATTGGCAGGTCTTATCAGGGGAAGAGATTGCAACACAGATCTCAGGATTGGCATATGTGGAAGGCAGGGAGCCCCAGCCTTCCACTAGTAGCAGTGGCACAGGAGGAGGGAGCCAAGGGCAAGGTGTGTGTGTACAGCAGCAGCGTTACGCACCCCCCCTCCTGAAGTACTGGTGTCAGCTGGCACTGCCAGCAGTGATTTTTTACTAGGAGCAGCAGAAGATATTAGTATGGGGAGCCCAAGCAATGATGATGATGATGTGGGTGCTATTGTTGGGAGTGGTGCAGGGGAAACCACCTTTCCTGGGCAGATGTCTCCCTCTGACACACACACACCCCCTGGGATTTTGAGGATTTGGGGTTGGATGTATTTGAGGGCATCCTTTCCCCACTTTGGCAGCAGCAGCCCAGCTTCAGCAAATAGCAGCAGGGCATTCTCTCCTCCCATGCTGCAAGGTAGGGTCCCATGCTCCAATAGGATCATGATAATGATCCTATTGTGGCCCCATTGGGGACAAAGGCAGTGGTCCCCAGCAGGGGCACAAAGGGTTCAGAGCCCCCCAGAAGGGCTGTGTAGGATCACTTCAAGGAAGTGATTCCAGGTGACAGCAGCCAGGTGACCTACCTTCATTGTGGGAAGGTAGTGTGTCGTGGGAATAAGAAGCGTGTGTGTGTGTACGTCGTGGACGGACCATTACCTCCTTCAGGCCGGTCTTTTAGCACGCCCCCTCCAGAAGGGGAAGGGACCAGTTAGGATGGTCCGCCCTCGGAGGCTGATGGAACCCCAGCGGTTCCAGGAGGTCCTGAGGGAGCTTACCCTGGATGTGGACGGTCACTCTGTGGATGAGCTGGTCCGGCATTGGAACATCTTGCTGGAGGAGGCCATTGACAGGGTGGCTCCGAGGCGCCTTCTGCCTCGGTCTCGTCACCGCAGGACCCCTTGGTTTACTGAGGGGCTGCGGTGTATGAAGCGTGTGGGCAGGAGGCTAGAGCGACGCTGGCGTCGGACTCGGTCTGTCTCCGATCGTCTTCTCCATAGGGCCCATTTGCGGTCCTATGTGGAGGCTGTGAGGACGGCGAGGAAGGAATTCCTCGCCGTCCTCATAGCGTCTGCGAAGTCGCGTCCAGCGGAGCTGTTTCGGGTGGTGCGGGGGCTGGTTAGTCCGGCCTCCCTCCGCCTGGATGGGGACTTGTCCCGGGCCCGCTGTGAGGAGTTTGTCATCTACTTCGCAGACAAGATTGCTCGGATTCAGGCCGATTTCGACGCTGGGTTGATAGCAGTAGGGGAAGAGCGCGGGGGGGCGGAGGGTCCGTCTGGTCCATCTTTATGGGGTGAGTTTCAGGAAGTGACGCCGGCCGATGTGGTGGATGTCCTGGGGTCTGTGAGGGCCACGTGTTGTCAACTAGATCCATGCCCGTCCTGGTTAATAAAAGCTTCCGGGGAGACGTTGGGGACGGTGCTGGCGAGGGTGGTGAATGCGTCCCTTCGGCAGGGGAGGTTGTCGCCTTGCTTAAAAGAGGCTGTGGTGCGCCCCCTGCTGAAAAAACCATCGTTGGACGTAGACGCGCTCGCCAGCTACCGACCTGTCTCTAACCTTCCCTTTTTAGGGAAGGTTATTGAGCGGGCAGTGGCGCTCCAGCTCCAGGGTCATCTAGATAATATCGGGCTCCTTGACCCGTTTCAATCTGGGTTCCGCCCCGGCTATGGCACCGAGACGGCGTTGGTGGCCTTGGTGGACGACCTCCGCCGGGAGATGGATGCGGGATGTTCGACATTTCTCATCCTGCTCGATCTCTCGGCCGCTTTTGACACCGTGGACCATGGGCTGCTGTTGAGACGACTGCGTGACCGGGGGGGTCTGGACGGGACTGTTCTTGAATGGTTCCGTTCATTCCTCTCGGGGAGGAGCCAACGGGTGGTGTTGGGGGAAGAAACATCGAGCCCCCGCGCCTTACCGTGTGGCGTTCCGCAGGGATCGATCTTGTCTCCATTATTATTTAACATCTATATGCAGCCCTTGGGGGAGGTCGTGAGAGGGTTCGGGGTGCGATGTCACCAGTATGCTGATGATACTCAGCTGTACCTCTCGTTTTCTACCGACCCAGACCCTGCTGTCTCGGTGCTATCCCAATGTTTGGAGGCCGTGGCGGATTGGATGCGGCGGAGCAGACTGAAGCTCAACCCAGATAAGACGGAGGTGATGGTGGTGGGGAGGGCGAAGGGGGTGGTGGCCCCCCTGGTTGGGGGGGTTTGCCCCCCTGTAGCTCAGCAGGTCCGGAGTCTGGGGGTCATATTGGACGCAGACCTGCGGCTGGAGCGGCAGGTGGAGGCAGTCGCTAAGGCTGCCTTCCGCCAGCTTTATCTGGTACGTAGGCTGCGTCCGTATGTCTCTGGCCCGGACCTGGCCTCCCTCATCCATGCCTTCGTCACCTCGCGGCTCGACTACTGTAACGCGCTCTACGTGGGGCTTCCCTTGTTCTTGGCCCGGAGGCTGCAGCTGGTGCAGAATGCGGCGGCCCGTCTTCTTACGGGGACGGGTCGCCGGGAGCACATTACACCGGTGCTCCGAGCGCTGCACTGGCTGCCGATAGTGTGCCGGGCCAAGTTCAAGGTCCTAGTAATGATCTATAAAGCCCTATACGGCCTTGGCCCCTCTTACCTTAGGGACCGCCTCGCCCTTCGCGCCCCGGAACGACTCCTGCGGTCTGCCGGGGGTGCCCTCCTGGAGGTCCCCCGTGTTAAGCGGGGGGCCACGATGGAGCGGGCATTCTCGGTGGTAGGGCCGCGGCTGTGGAACTCCCTTCCGGAGGAAGCTCGCCTGGCCCCAAGCCTTTTGACATTTCGGCGGAACTGTAAGACCTGGCTGTTTGCCCAGGCCTTTGGGAGGGGGGGGTGATTTTTAATCCCCCACCTATATATTTATTTATGATTATACACTGCCCTGTTTTATTGATATTTTTATATTTGTATTTTAAATGTTTTAAAACTGTTTTTATTGTTGTTAACCGCCCCGAGCTGCATTGCAGGATGGGGCGGTATAAAAATCTATAAAATAAATAAATAAATAATAGATCGAGAGAGAGAGAGGGGGAGATATGCTGCTGCCCATGCTGTCCCCTGCCATACATGGCCAGAGAGAAACAGAAAGGCTCCCTGCTTCTAGAACGAGAGAGAGAGAGAGAGAGAGAGGGGGGTTCCCTGCTACTAGAATGAGAGAGAAGCAGAGAACCTCCCTGCTGCTAGAATGGGGGACAGAGAGAGAGGGGCTGTGAGCAGGATGAAACACACCCCCCTCTCTCTCTCTTCCCCCCCCCCCCGCAACTGGGGAGAGAAAGAGAAAGAGGTTCATCCACCTCAAGCTCCCACCTGCCCAACTGCCTCCTCCTCCGATGCCACATGCTGCCACCTACTGCCAGACAGCTTCTCTCTCTCTCTCTCTGGCACCACCACACAGAAACATGCCCTGCCACTGCCACACTCCCATGTGCCCAACTGCTTGCTCCTCCAATGCTCCTCCTCCACTGCCCACAGCCAGAAAGTCTCTCTCTCTGGCACCACCCCACAGAAAAATGCCCTCCCGCTGCTGTTGCCGCTGCCAAGCTCCCACCTGCCTGATTGCCTGCTCCTCCAATGCTTCTCCGCTGCCACCAGCTGCCAGAGAGTCTCTCTGTGTGTGTGTGTGTGTGTGTGTGTGTGTGTGTGGCACCACCCCACAGAAACATGCCCTGCTGTTGCTGACACCGCTGCTGCCAAGCTCCCACCTGCTCAACTGCCTGCTCCACCAATGCTTCTCCTCCTCTGCTGTCCATTGCCAGAGAGCGGCTGCCGCTACTGCCAAACTCCCACCTGCCTGCTCCTCCGATGCTCCTCCGCCGCTGCCTACTGTTGCTGCCGCTGCTGCTAAGCTCCCACCTGCCCGACTGCCTGCTCCTCTGATGCTCTTCTTCCTCTGCCACCCCCCGCTGCTGAGAGCTTCTCTCTCTCTCTCTCTGGCACCACCCCACAGAAACATGCCCTTCTGCTGCTACTGCCAAGCTCCCACCTGCCCGACTGCCTCCTCCTCCTCCACTACATGCTGCCACCTACTGCCAGCCAGAGCCTCTCTCTCTCTCTGTGGCACCTCCCCACAGAAACATGCCTGGCCCCTGACTGCTCCCCATTGCGGTGCTGTCCGCAAACAGATATAAGCTATCACTCCAGTCCCAAGACCCATTATCAGGGTTCTGGGTCCATCATTCTGCTTGCAGGGAGCGGTCATTGCACTGCATCCAGAAGCAGCCATCCACTACAGTCCCAGGATCCACCATCAGGGTTCTGGAACCGTTGTTCCATTCATGAGGAGCTGTCATCCTATCGCATCCAGAAGCTGCCACTCCAGTCCCAGGACCCACCATCAGGGCTCTGGGGCTGTCATTCCGCTTACAGGGAGCCATCATTCCACTGAATCAAGAAGCAGCCAGTGACACTCCAGCCCCATGACCTACCGTCAGGGTTCTGGGGCTTACATTCCAGGCACAGGGGGCTGTTGTGCACCTGCACCAGAAACTGCCATTCCAGCCCCAGGATCCACCATCAGGGTTCTGAGGCCATCATTCTGCTAATGGGGAGCCATCATTCCACTTCATCAAGAAGCAGCCACTCCAGGCCCAGGACCTACCATCAAGGTTCTGGGGCCTACATTCCCGGCACGGCAGGCTGTCTTTCCACTGCATCCAGAAACTGCCACTCTAGTCCCAGGACCCACCATCAGGGTTCTGGGGATGTCATTCCATTCATGGGGAGCTGTCATTCCACTGCATCAGCAAGCAGCCACTCCAGCCCCAGGCTCCCCGGCTCAGGGGCTGATCCCTGGGCCTGGGCTCAGGGATGGGTGGAGGGGCACTCCCCTCCGCCAATTCCCAAGCCTGATCATCCATTTGGATCACTTAACGATCTGCTACCACCGCTGCCACCACCATCATCGCCACCACCGCCACCTCCTGTCTGGGCCCCACGCCGGGCTCGGAGCTTCAGGTGGGGCGGGCACCGTGGCAGCAGATTAAATCTGCCGCCATGCTGTCTGTTGCCATCAGATGTTCCGCTGCCCCCTGCCTCGCTTCCTGTCACAGTCTCAGCCAGGGGAAATGAGGGAGAGAGAGGCATAGGTCCCACCTTTCCCTCATTTCCCCTGGCCGAAACAGCAAGGCAGGCAGCGGAGGGAGCAGTGGCATGAGGGAGGGTCAGGGCCTCTTCCTGCTTCTCTCTCACTTCTGGAGGAATAGAGGAAAGAAGCAGAGGCCCCACCTTTCTCTCACTCCATGGGTACCCACCCTTCCTGTCAGTCTCTCAGCCAGGGGAAATGAGGGAGAGGTGGGGCCTCTGCCTCTCTCTCCCTCATTTCCCCTGTCCGAGACTGTGACAGGCAGTGGGGGGGGGGGCACAAAGTGTGGGAGAGGCGGGTCCTCTTCCTCTCCCTCACTCCTGCTGGCCCCCTCCGCTGCCTGTCAGTCGGAGTCGGCTGGGTCCCTGCGCTCGGGGTCCCCAGCTCCCAGCCACTGTCAGGCTGGGAGCTGGGAAGCCCAAGTGCACCCCCCCCAGGAGCAGGGCCCAGGGTGGCCGCCCCGAGTTGCCCCACGGTAGGGCCGGCCCTGACCCATTCTCCCACACCAAGTCGATGGATGGTGCTGCAGTACTGCCTACTTGCCTCTTTCCCTTTCTCCCACGTACACCACCACCAGCAGCCAGAGTCTCAACTTGCAGACACTACAGCACCTCTGTAGTGCTGTAGTGTCTGCAAGTTGAGACTCTGGCTGCTGGTGGTGGTGTAAGTAGTGTCTGCAAGTTGAGACTCTGGCTGCTGCTGAAAGATCCCCCCTTCCCTCTCTCTCTGTGGCAGACCCAGAAATAAGACACGTGCAAATCCTGCCCTTCGGGGTGCTACTGTCGGCAAGTTGAGACCCTGGCTGGCATACCTCTCGGTGGGTGCTGTGGCTTGTGCCTGACTGCTGAAACAGCCCCCCCATCCCCTCTGGCAGACTCAGAAATAAGACGTGCAAATCCTGACCTTCCTGGGGTGCTACTGTTGGCAGGTTGAGACCCCCTGGCTGGTACGTCTCTGGGTGGCTGCCGTCGCTCATGCCTGACTGCTGGAAGATCCCCTCATCCCCTCTCTCTGTGGCAGACCCATAAATAACCTACACAATAGATAGGTATAAAGTAGCAGTATAATCAAATCGAATACAACAACTGCTAGATGTAAACCAAATGTTCACAGGTTTAATATAAGTGCAAACAACAATAATGATGGTAAAATGGAGAAAGAAAAAACAACAACATTCAGAAGCCCATAGGAAAACAAGTTTCAAAAGCCCAACGTTTCGCCAGTAGACCTGGCTTCCTCAGAGGCGGTTATAAATTTCCTGTCTTCTAGAGGTAAGATAAAAATGTAGACAGATCTGAAAGGGACAGCATACATAAACATTTTGAAAAGTGAACATAATACACTTATTAATATACAATCTTTTATATCATTGAACAAGAGTTCAAAAGGCCAAACAAAATGTAGCAACCCCCATCCTAGGCTTTTTGGGGCCTTTGGCCGAAACCTCATATAACCACATAGTTAAGAACCTTTACATACGACATATAATTCTGATAGAATCGGACTGAGGTGTACCCTCAAAGCAATGCTGAGTAGGCTGCCCAGGTCTTTAGCAGAATATAGCTGCAGCTGGAAAGTAAACGATACTGACCTTATCAGGTGGCTGATTTACAAAATGTAAATAAGTGTCTATTCTTTTCAGAAACTGGTGTCGAACTAATCCCAGAACCTTATAAAACACAGCAGATATACATCAGTAAACAATATACAGTAAACATCAGATATACATCTTAGTTTGCACTTACATTAAACCTATGAACATTTGGTTTACGTCTAGCAGTTGCTGTTGTATTAGACTCATAAATAAGACACGTGCAAATCCTGCCCTTCTTGGGGTGCTAGTGTTGGCAAGTTGAGACCCTGTCTGGCATGTCTCTGGGTGGGTGCTGAGACTCATGCCTGACTACTGAAAGAGCCCTTCTCTCTCTCTCAGACCCAGAAATAAGACATGTGCAAATCCTGCCCTTCCTGGGGTGTGTCAGCTCCCGCCAGCGGGGGCTCCCTTGGTAGCAGCTGCAGGGCTCCCGGAGGCCATGGCAATCCACGTCCCGCCCCCCCTACATGGGCCACAGCACTTCCGCCGCTTGAACTGACATGGCACCATCTGCAGCTCTACCACCGCATCCGGTTGCCGAGGCAACCCCTGACAGCAGCGTGATGGCAGAGTCTAGCCCCTCCACCTCACAGGACTTGAGGCCATCCCAGGATTCTGTGCGCCGCTCCGTGCACCTCCAGGCACATCGAAGGGCAGAGTCTGGACTACAAACACCGGCGCCCCAGACAAGCGGCGCCAGAAATCAGAGTCTGAGAAGCTGGCCGCCAAAGCTAAGTGTGGTTTTGCCTTGCCTTGTTGGTTTTTTCCCCCCTCTTGCTGCCCTTCCCTTAGACCCAGCCTTCACCCTTTCCCCCTGTCCTGCTCCTGTTGCGTTGTACTACCCTCATTGTTCCCCCGTGTGACCTCCTGCCCTCTGTAACTCCATGCCTACCTTGACCTTCCCCTGAGTTCCTTTTGTGGTTAATGTTGGTGATTGTGGGTTGTGATTTGTGCTTATAGTGAGGGTGTGAGTGTCTGTGGAACCTTGTTGTGAAACCCCCCTGGTTTGTGTGGCTCAGAGTTTGGTGTTTGTGAAGTTTGACTCCTCCACCACCCCCTCCTGGGTTTTCCCCCTTGGAGCATGAAAGCCCCCTGGACCCTTCCCCCCCAGACCTGGTGCCTTACCCCTGTGGCCCCAGCTCAGTGCCTCACTTCTTTTCCTTGCCCCCAACTTTGTGAGCATGTGTGTGGTCTGGTCGCCCTCTCACATAAAAGCTCTGTGCCCTATGATGATAGCGGCCTAATTTCCTGGAGCTCTTATAGGCCGCAACACTATCCTGATGGGCATTATTTACCAGGGCGTCCTTTGCAGAGCGTGTGGTTGTGGTCCCTGTGTGAGTGGAAGGGGTCTTTCCTGGTTCCCCCATTCCCCTCCCCCCATGACACGGTGCTACTGTTGGCAAGTTGAGACCCTGGCTGGCACGTGTCTGGGTGGGTGTTGTGGCTCGTGCCTGACTGCTGGAAGAACGCCTCCTCCCCTCTCTCTGTGTGGCAGACCCAGAAATAAGACACGAGCAAATCCTGCCACCCCCGCTGCTGCCCACTGTTTGTGCCTGACTGCTCACCACCCGCACGCCAGCAAGCTCGCTCTAAAGGATAGTATTCTTCTTGTCCTCAAAGTTATATGGAACAATAAAAAAACCCAACGTTTTACGAATCTGGAAGCAGTGGCACCTCCTCTGCCCTCTTCCTCCTCTGGTGAGGAGCCTACCTCCACCACCTCACCAGATGGTCTAGGCTGGGACTCCATTTGTTCCTCCTCCACCTTGACCTTTCTCCTCAGCTTTATTTGCATTTTCCTTCCTACCACCACTGCTTCCTTCACCTTCTATCCTCACGCACAAACCACACCACACAAACACAGCTACAACACACATACAAGCTCACAACCAATTTTTCACACAAGTTCACTTCACACAAGCCAGACAAACACCACGCCACCGCACGTGACAACACACGCGATTGAAATACCGTTTCCGGTTTTTAGTCTCGTGAGATCACGAGACCAAACTATAGCGATAGCGATAATAAAATCTTCATTTGAAATCAGTATTGGTATCAACAACAACAAAAACAACATTGTCATTATAATGATAATGATAAAATGACACATTTTGATAATGACAACAATTACGAAAATGAAAAATGACATGGGGCTCTGGTGCACATTCCTAATCCAGACTGTGTTTTGCCAAGAGTTCTGGCTTGGCCATGGTGCTATACTGCACATGTGCAGGATTGTGGTAGAGGATGCTCCCATTTTGCGCATGTGGAGGGTGCAAAATGGTGCCACCATGCTGACGGAACTGCGTATGGCGTTCCACCTCAGCTTAAATCCCTGATGGGATTCTATCCAACCTTCTGAAAATGCGGAAAACCTTTGCAAAGTCAAAATGTGTTTGCTTTTTTTCATTCACCCCCCCTAATCTCTCCTTTTTCTTCTGGCAGGATTTGCCATAGGAGATCCACAAGGGGGTCTGTGCAGCATGGGGGTCCCCCAGGGCCACACAGGGCACTGGGGTGTCACTCATTTCAGTGCACCACCATTTCAGCCTTGAGCCTCGGCTGAACCCCTCCTTCCAGGAAGGGGTTACCCTCTCAGGACCCACCACACAGTCCAGAGGGTCTTAGGGTGTTTTCAGATGTTACGCAATCACGGTCAACCACAGACAATCCCCTGTGGTGGCGGATGGTCGCATAATGTGTGTTTGCTCGCCACCAGATGTTCACCATGACGAACCAATAGTGGTGAGCAAATTAACCACACACTCGAGGATGGTTCTGGCACCATCTCTGAAAGTGTGGTTAATTGAACCATGGTCAGGAATTGGTGGCTGGTAACTTCTGGTCCAGACCCCGGGACGGAATTGGGTGCAGCAGCCTCATTGGCCGCTGCGCCCGCCCATCTCCTGGAGGATGGGTGGCCTGGCAAGCGTGGGGGGGGGGGCTGTGCAGCTGCACGTTACACCATGCAGCCCCGCCCCCTCACCCGATTCCCCTCCGGGATCAGCCAGCTCATCTATTGATGGGCCATTTTGATTCCGGTGTGGAATCAAAAGGTGATTCTGTGCTGGGGCCAATGGGCACCCCATCATGTCTGAAATCACCCTAAGTCTACAGTCCTTTATTGGACACCACCCATGTCCTCTGTACCTGGGGCTGCCGGCTCAGTCGCTTCCACCATACAGCCCCAGGTCCATGTCTGCAGACTCAAGAGCAACCCAACCTCAACCCCCCAAAGTCCATCCAGCCAGGCCTTAAACCCCCCAGGTTATGGCAAAGCCTTCCCCAGGCAAGAGGCTCCCTCCTGGGCACAGCCTCTCCCACTTGCCTGGGTCCCGCTGGTTCTCCGGTCTTCAGCACCTTGGAGACCGTAGAGCAGGAAGGCTTTCTCAGGGAGATGTTGCTCTTTCAGCTCCCTAGCAGAGACTCCCTTTCTCTCTGCCTTGTCTCTTCTTATACAGGCAGAGTGGGTGTGGCCAGCCTTCCTCTATTCAGCCTTAAAGGGCCACTAACCTTCCCACTCTGTCACAGGGGTTTCTCAGCTTATGTTCCCCACAGACTGATCCCCAACTCTGGGGCTGGCTCTGCCACACCCCTGTGTGCACTCAGACCTCTGACTGGCCCACACAGCCTCCTTCTTAAAGGGGAAGAAGCCCCACAGGACTGCTCCCTGCTACAGTCTGTTTATTGTTAATCTCTTTATGGTAAAAAAAAATTGTGTTGTGGTAAGTGCCTTTAACATTCCAACAGAAGCTAATTCTGTAACAGCACAGTTGCAATTTTCAACAGATTGACTGGTGGGTAATTCAGCCCTCACAGCGGTCTTCATTTTTAACAGTCCACTGATTGGCATTTGAAACCATTAACTTTTATTCTTCTTTATTACCTGCTGAGCAGGAACTGTGAATGGCTGCCCGGGGAATTTTACATCAGTGTGCAAGTTAGCAAGTGTGCAAAAAATGTGATTTGATCCCTGCATGGGTGTTCATTTAAAGAAATTCTACTGAACTAGCATTAAACTCAACGAGTACTTGAGCAGAAAAACGATGACAGCCTTCCAGATGGATGAGAACTCACAAGAATCAATAGCATCTATAATAAAGATGGGATCAGTGACATTCTGTAAGCAAGGATCCCTATAGGAGGATTCCACTAAAAGTAGCAAGTGTATAGGAGTGGGGGGTGCTGAAGAAGCAAGGAATAAACTGTGAATGAGCCCCCCTCCTATAGGACATAACGTGCTGTCAAAAAGACCACAAGAACAGTAGTCAAGCTCTTGAGCATTTCAGTCAGGGTCTTGTACTGATCAAGTGGGTGGATTTCTCATTGGATGAAAAATCAATGCTACAGAGTTGCAAAGCTACATTCACAGAGTTCCTCCTTCAGAACTCGGGTTGATTTTTGTTGTTGCAAATTTAAAAAAAAATTCAGTAGAAAAACAGGAAGACTCTTTTGTCTCAGTGGTCATTTATACCAATGACCTAAACCGTCTGGGCCCTATGTATCTAAAAGGAACTAGTAGGAATGGGCTATAGGATGACATTACAGATTCTGATCCATTATGAATTCAGATCTGTCATTTCTGGATTTAATTATGGATTCAGATTATGGATCCATATTTGAATCCATACATCAATCATCATCATAATAAAAATATTAATAAAATAACTGCACATGTGCAAAATGGCTACCAGGCTGTACTGAGCATGTGCAGCCCTTTTCCAAAATGGCGGTGGCAACATCGCTTGAAAATCCCATGGCACGGGTTGGCCATGTGTGGGGCTGCTCATGTGATGCGCCCTCTCCCCACGCACAACACCCATGCACCCACCTCATGCAATGACCGCAGACCCCTCCCACCCCCATCTTGTGTAAAAAACACCCCTACAGTTAAAAGATAGAAACTGGTTAAAAGATAGAAAGCAAAGGGTAGGACTAAATGGTCAGTTTTCACATTGGAGAGATGTAGAAAGCGGTGTGCCTCAGGGATCTACATTGGGATCGATGTTGTTTAATGTATTCATTAATTATTTGGAAAAGGGTGTTAAGAGTGAGGTGATCAAATTTGCAGACGACAGCAAGTTATTCAAGGTAGTTAACACACGAGCAGACTGTGAGGAACTGCAATGGGATCTACGACACTGGGTGCCTGGGCATCTAAATGGCAAATGAGATTTAATGTGGACAAGTGCAAAGTGATGCACATAGGGAAAAATAATCCAAACTATGCGTACACAATGCTGGGTGCTAAGCTAGGAGTTACCACTCAGGAAAAGGATCTGGGGGTGGTTGTGGACAATACAATGAAATCCACAGCGCAGTGCGCA
>QEPC01003143.1:4232181-4290192 GCA_003113815.1 Sphenodon punctatus | reverse complement strand
GGGGTGGGATGCAGGGTGGGGGGGGGGAACAGCCTAGGGGTGGGTTCGGGGTGGGGGGAACAGTCTAGGGGTGGGTGCGGGGTGGCGGAGAAAACAGGCTCAGCCTAGGGGTTTTAACATAATTTGTAAATATCCTTAAATAATTTGCATGTTGCTTCTGTTTAAGCTATAGAGGTTTTACAAGATGCAGACATCACCTTTTGGAGCATTTGTACAGAGAGTGAAGAAGACAGGAAGACGTGGGCAGACCAGAGGAGGAGCAGGTGCCAGAGGCATTGGCACAAGCTTCAGTCATTGGCACCCCAAAATCTGTGGGGACATACGGTAGAGTAGGTGCAGAAATCTACTTTTTTTTGAGCACTTGCAGCAAGGCTTAAGAAAACAGCACAGTCAGTCACACACAGAGAGTACAGAGCCAGTCTATGAGCCACACAATAAGGATGGGCAAAGAGAACGGAGTTCGGAAATTCGGTTCGGTTCGGTTCAGTTTGAAATTCGAGTTCGGAAATTCGGTTTGGTTCAGTTCGGTTTGAAATTCGAGTTTGGTTTGGAAGTTCGGTTCGGTCGACCGAACAGACCGAGTTTGGTCAAATTCCAAACTTCCGAACCAAGTTCAGCCATTCAAAACCAGTTTTTTTGGCGTGTGTTGCCACTAGGGATGGGTGAACAGAACGGATTTCGGAAATTTGATTAGGTTCAGTTTGAAATTCGAGTTCGGTTCGGAAGTTCAGTTCGGTCAACCAAACAGACCAAGTTCGGTCCGAACTCCCAACTTCCAAACCGCGTTCGCCCATCCCTACCACACAAGATCTAGCCATGCTGGGGGCTGTACAGCTTGTCTGACGTTTATATTTGCTTTCCAGTTCCCACCCCAAGCATCCCATTGGATCCCTCATTGTGACCTCTTGCGTGCTTCTTCCAAGCCACCGTGAGTGGCCACTGTCGGAGACAGGATGCTGGGCTAGATGGACCATTGGTCTGATCCAGTATGGCACTTCTTATGTTCTTATGTTCTTAGAGTGTGCAGTCCAAACACCAATGAAGTCAATGGGGCTTTCCCCACTGACTTTAGTGACATTAGGATTTCACCTGAAGAGTGTGATTCTGAAGCCAAAAGAAACATTTCCATTGACTTGAATGGATGAAGATTGTACATGCACTATTTATTGTTCATGGTGCTTTATGATTTCCACTTCAAAACAATCCTGTGAGGTAGATCATTATTATTACCAGGTATTCTATAGATTGGAAACTGAGGCGTATTTGTCTAAAGCCACCCCATGAGATTATAACTACAGGATTTGAACCCTGGTCACCATAATAGAAACACCTTAGCTGCTAGACTACACTAACGTTTAGGCACCATGCAACAATGAAAACTGAGATAATCAGTCAATTTGTGCACAGGCGTGCACCTCCCCCCCCAACACACACACACCCTCCCACCCCTAGGAACTGAATTTATGGAAACATTAAATACCTTGAGATTTGCGACTATTGCTGTATTGTTAGGAGGTAAGGGCACCAAGGGAATTTGAACTTTTTTTTGTCTTTGGTATTCATGTAAAAAAGAAATAAAATAGCACAGGAGTTCCTACTTTTCCATCAGATTCCCATTTTACAGATGGGAAACTGAGGCTGAGAGATGAGTAACTTACCCAAGCCCACCCACTGTGTTATGAGGACTCACTAGCTAAAACAGGAATTGAACCATGGTTTTCTTGATTCAAGTCATCTAACTCCTTATCCATTAGGCTATGTTCACTGTGGCTAAGAAAACTGATATTCCTCAACCATGAAGTTAAGAGGATATTCCTACTTCTTTCCGTTTCTTATCATTGTAGGAATAACTTCCCCCTACATTTTCCTTCCTAACTGATGCTGCTTTTTAGTTTATCTACTCAGGTCTTGGAAAACATTTTATTGCCCTTACATTGTTCCTATTATTTTATTTATTTATTTATTTATTTAAATTTCAACCCCGCCCTTCCCCAAAGGCTCAGACTGGCTTACAATATTAAAAACACAGAATACATTAAAAATCCCTTTAAGAAACCCCATCCTCACGCCTAAACCCATGCAACCCAACTCAACCCCTAGCCCTGCTTGCCAAACACACTTGCTTGTCATTGGGCATTTTTACACACAGTTCCGGATTTTCCAATCTTCTGGGTTTACAAGTCCACAAGTAAGTTCCAGATTCATTTTTCCTCACACACACTGGCCTGAGGCAGCCTAAAGTAGCCGCAGCTATAGATGTGAGGGGCTGCCGTGGAAACCAAGTGACCACAGCTGCCTGGAGCAAAGCTGTTTACCAGGACAACTTTTTACACACAAATGTTCTAGGAGAAGTTCTATGTAGAAGTTCAAAGATCCGGATGTTTAAGATCTGGGTGGTTGATTTAGACACACAGAAAATTCAGGATGTAACAGCAAACATGCAGGAGAAATGTGTGTTTAAAAACACCCACTGTTATCAGACTAGGCCAGCAAAGGGTGTTCTGTTGCCGGGGGGAATATTTTAGATGAACACAAGGAAGAAGGCTTCCTCTGTAAGTCTTTGTCACTGTTAGGAACTGGGGTTCCTTTCAAAACACCATCCATCTTCAATCTCTTGTTGTAGCTGTCACCTATTCCTGATTGTAGTTCAGATCTGTAGCAAAAGTGTTCACAGAGAGATTCATGGGGTACTTTGGAGGGATTTGGCAGCTATATTTAAACTGAAAAATGCATGTAGGTAGGCCTGTACCCTATCCACACCTCCTTTTTGTTATTTTCATTAGGGATGTGCAAATAGAACTGAGTTCGGAAATTCGGTTCGGTTCGGTTCGAAAATCAAGTTCGGTTCGAAAGTTCGGTTCGGTCGACTGAGCTATTCGAGTTTGGTCGAATTCCAAACTTCTGAACTGAGTTCATACATTCAAAACTGGGTTTTTTGGCTTTCCAAACTGGTTCGGAGTCAACTGAACAGTTTGGTCGAATTCAAGTTTGGTTCAAAAGTTCGGTTCGGTCGACTGAACTATTCGAGTTCGGTCCGAACTCCGAACTTCTGAACCGCGTTCGTGCATCCCTAATTTTCAGTGTAGCTCTCTAAGAAAAGCCTTTTTCTCTCCTTTCTTGTGGTGTTATTTTAGTAAAGAAGAATGACATGGGAGTCTCTGATGCCCTGGTTTTAATTTCTCGGTTTCTTAGAATTGCAAGGCTGAATTTCAGTTATTTTTTTAATTGCCCTCTGATGTGGGGGGTGGGGGGAAGCACTATGTGTGAAAAAGGTTTCAAATAAACCACCTAGATTTGTAATTCATGAGGCCTTTGCTCTATGAAATGAGTTGGTGGAAAATATGAGTATAACCCATAGGTAGATATAGGGTGGTCCGAGATGCCAATTTTAGAGGACACGTATGAGAAATACAAGTTGCAGTGCTGCATTTGGAGCCAATGCAGGTAGTTGAAAATCTGTTAGCGAGAGAAGGGGCTGCCAAAAGTCTCCATTGAGATGAGGGTCTTTCTGTGCTAGCAGCTGCATAAACCAACACGGAGAATCGGCCAATGATTTCTGGCATTTTGTGGGAGAGGGGAGGAAAATGAGGGTACGCTAAAGAGTCCTGCAGAGTGAGGAGGGCACTGGAGTTGGAATGAGGGCACCTGGATGGGTGGGACATCATTAGCACCTACCTTCAGCTCTGCTGTTCCACCCATGGCGCAAATCAGCTCTTGCATTGTGCCTCACTTTCCCTTTGTTTAAAGGGGTGATAATGCTATTTCTCCTTCTTTGTGGCGACAGACCCCACTTTTGCCAAGCTAAGCAAGTGAAGGAGCCCGCTTGGAGTAAGGAGAGAGAGACCCAGAGGAGACGTAGGCTTAAAGACTGTGAAAAGGTCAGAGAATGCAAAGAGACTCAAAGTGTGGAAAGGCTCAGATACGTGCTCCGTCAGCATACTAACAAAAGGACTAGAGGCCATGAAAGGCCTGGCCTATCCAGACACCCACTTGAATATCTGTTCCTGACACATCCACATGTGCTTGAGAAACATCCTGTTGACAAACATCCTGATTTGCCAAACAAACCACCCTGAAGCCAGGTGGGCCAATTTGCACCTCTGACAGCTGCAGATTACCAAAGAACTGACACTTTACGAACATTTTGGTCTTGATAGAGGCCAATCTCTGGGTCACGGAAAGAACAATCTGTCAAAGCTAAAGATGCTGATGTGCTCACAGCCCATCCTTCCAGGGAGACCCTTCTGTTGTGCTACGGACTGTCTGGTGTCATCATGACTTGACATCATGCTCTTTGCTGAAACATCATCTCAGAACTGTATATAAAGACAGGCACAACCAAGATGTCTTTGGCTCAGAGCTAGATTCCACCTTGGCAGTGAGGTTTGTGATCTGTGTCCCGTCCATCTCAACGATCTCAAGGAACAGCGCTCTGCTCTTCCGCCTCACCAAGGGCCCTCTCCTGACTTTCCCTGAACCAGCCTGTGTACCCCAGGATCTGGCCATCCATGGATGCGTAAGATATCTTTATCTGGGAACTATTGTATGATAATGTATGTGTGGTTGTAATACTGCCAACAACAGAAACCATAGTGTGGCGTTCTAATAATAAATTCAGTTTGGTTTGTAACTGGATTGTGTTTAGTTGACGATCTTGATCCCATAGCAATAAGGTACCCCAGTCTACAGCTAACCGGCTCTGAAAAAGAGTCAGCTTTTTGCTTTACTGAATGAAAACAACAGCTCCATTCAAAAACTTGGTTCTGAAAACGGAGCAATCAATTTCCAAATGAACATTTCTTGCAGTTGAAGCTCAAAATCAAGAGCCTGGTGATTCTGACAGCTCACATTTGAGCTTGCCCAGTCAATTTACTCTCTCCGGTGTTTAAATCCTGCAGAGGAGTTTGCAAAGAATTGCAGACGATCTTTGCAACGTGCTAGCTGTATTTGTCTAAAACTGCCCCCACTCCTTGCTATATCGACAGGTGGAAATTGTCTTAAATCACTGGTAGTTAGCTCATTCTGGAGATGAGGGTTATGTATGACTTGTATGGAGAGCACAGAAGTAGGGTATGGAGTTCTAAATCCTAGTAACATCTAACGCAGCTTCAGAAGAAACACTTGAGTAGATTTTTAAAATTAGATTTTAACTCCCCAAAGGACTTATTAAAATGACTTGGTCCGACCACATGCCTAACACAATCTATAGCTTGCTTTTAGTTCCTTTTTTTTATCAAATCAAAGTGCAGGAAGGGGTAGGACCATTGATAGAAATTGGGGAACCCCCATTGTTCATTGATAGGTGAAGGCTCCCAACCTTCCATCCCAAACCCTGCCATCTCACCATCACCTAGTGTCCGGCCAACCCAATTTCTGGAGAGACCAGAATATTGTTTATCCAGATGCGAGCTCCAGATGTTAGGTGCAGGCCTCTCTGAATTGCTCAGTCTATACCAAGTTTTGCTTCCCAGTTTGATTGTAGCCCATCCCTCCTCAAGTCTGGGAAGGAGTGCGAGTCTGATTGCAGACCAAATGTGTATAACAGTGTGGCGGCGTGGTGCCACAGTAAGTATAATGTATCTTTAAGAGGGTCACAAGATGGCGCCTGCCCTCAAGAGAACTACTTAAAATGGCCGCTGGCAGGAAACAGAAGTAGATGGGTGGGCCTTGCAGCATAAAGAGAGCCTAGGAAGTTGACGAAAGCCTGCTCTGGGATAGAGAAGACATAGCTCTGGAGAGGCTTGCAGTCCTGAAGGAAGAAGACCTGAACTCTGAAGCTGATTGAACTGAGAGTGAGTTGGAGAGCTAGCCTAGGGCTGTTGTGTGGCTAGACTCTCTATATGGATTATATGGGGTGGAGAGTGGCCAGAGGTGAATGCCTGGTTTATGGATTGTGACTTATAAATAAACTGACTGTTAATTCCCTGACAAAGAAATGGCTGTGGAACTTTGGGGCCTGATCCTGCATGTACTTAGCCACTAGTAAGTGGGGCCCTGCTACAAACAGATACACAATATCCGTTCACAGTCTTTAATAGGGGTGGTCCACTGGTGGAATTTGTGGATTTGGTTCTGATCACGGTTTCAGTTCCACAATTTCCTGATTTAAATACAGATTTGTATTATGTTTCCAAACAGGGGATTGCAATCCTATAGAATCATTGGTCTTTTTTACATAAGACAGACTGCCCTGAGATGCTTTTAGCAGGAGGAGGCAGCGGCATACAGTTTTTATTATAAATATAAATAAATTAATTAATTAAATAAACCACAAGTCTACCAACCTTTTACCTCATAATAATGGTCTGGGAGTGCTTTTGCCATGTGTAGAGGACTGTGTCAGCTCTTTGGCCTTCAGTATGGAACTAGGTCTTACGAGATGGGGGAATGCTTGGAGACTGGGACCTGCCTTTGGGTGAGGGAAGATAGGGGTAGTGAGTGGGATGGAAAGAGGTGTAGGGGTTTTAGAGCTCAGGGGGGTGAGTTAAGGATTAGGGGTTGGCACAGGGAGCAGTGGGAATTATTTTATAGGTATTTTATTTATATGACTATAGGTTGTTTTTTTTAAAAAAAAATGGTTGTAAACTGCCTAGAGCCATTTTTGGTGTTAAGACAGCGTATAAATAAATAATGATATTCAATAATAACAAGCAAAATGTTGTTAAAAAGCAGCTTGCCCTCAGCCGTAGCTCCCCCCCTCGGCCCCCCCGCAAAGCTAGCTATCTATTCCACTCCTGGCCTTAGCAGGTGATGCTAGCAGATATGTGACCGGCTTCATTTACCTCATGAGGCAGACATGCAGGAAAGTTTGGGACCTTTGCGGAGAGGCTGCGAAGACAGTTGAATTTTTCATGCACGCTTGAAGCCATTGGGATTCCCTGAACAATTCCTTCTTAGCTGTTTCTGAAATGTTCACCCCCCCCCCCCCTTTTAATCGCTGCATGAGTCTTCAGTGCCAATATCTTGCCGCCTTAATTGCTCTACCACGCCCCTTCCCATCGGTTCAAAGCGTAAGAACGCAAGAGTCTCTCGTTAGGCCCAGTACTCTCCTCGGAACAGTCAAGGTCTCTTAAATGTCAGGATGTGACAGGTTGTAATTTCGAGCTGCTTGTCAGTCACATGGATGTATGGGTGATTGCAGGCGACAGAGCGCCTCTGAACGATCGACTCCATTTCTTCTTTATGCCAGTACAGCCGGATTGTCCCAGAATCGTTTGCAAGTGTGAGGCACTGGGTGAAAAGAGACATGCACCTTAACTCTGCTTTCACACGACTCTAACATTTCTTATGCATGTTGCAGAGCTGCATAGGGCACCCATACAGCCCTCCAACATGCATACGAAATGTTAAAGCCGTGTTAAAACAGAGTTTTGTGCATGTCTCTTTTTGGCTGCAATCCCCAAATCCTCACACAGCCCTACGATACTGGGGCAGCCACCGAGAATGCCTCGCTGCACTCCCTTGTCATACACCGGGAGCTAGAGGCCTCAGCATTAGACAGGACTCAATTTTGCTAGGGGACTGTGCAGCCACAAAGGAAATAGATATTCTCCTGTCTGTAAAGTTGACTGTTTGTGTAAGGCGGAAATAACAAACTACATCCCTCCAAAAGGTGTATACTATGAGAGAGAGGTGCAATTGGCACAAGCTTGATAATATTTGGGAAGGACTAGGAGGAGAGGCTGGTGGGAGAGAAGGGGAACACGTGCATCTGGCCGAGCTGTACCCTCTAGTTGTTTGTTTCTCTCTCTTTGTCGGGACAAGAGGGCTGTGGGCACAGTGGCCAGCCACTTATGAGCGCTGTGTCTTCGGTAGTCATTTGGCAGCGTGCTGGGCATGGGGACAGCTGGACATTGGGTATTTTCAGACAAGACACTCTCCACCCACTTCCCACCTACCTCCCACTCCCTATACATGTTGCAGGGGTGCAGTGTTGCCCTATGGGTGCCCTGGAACATGTATGGTGGGTGGTGGGTGGAGAGTGTCTTGTCTGAAAATGTCCGTTGTGTGTTCAGAGGCCATGGCTCTTGATGCATCAAAGACTTTTCATTGAAAGTAGTACAATGATATCTTTTATTGGACTAACTATAGAGAAAGGCAAGAAAAATGATCAAGGGTATGGAATAGCTCCCGTATGAAGAGAGGGTTGATGGTTGGGGCTCTTCAGCTTGAGAAGAGATGACTGAGAGGGGATAGGACAGAAGTTTATAAAATCACAAGTGGTGTGCAACGTGTAAATAAGGAATGGTTACTTACCCTCTCTAACAGTACTAGAACAAGAATGACCTTAACTGGCAGCAGAGTTAAAACAAGAGAAAGTATTTTTTTCCCACTCAGCGCACAATTAGTTTGTGGAACTTACTGCCACAGGAAGTGGTCAAGGCTGGGAGTGTAGCTAGCTTTAAAAAGGGATTGGATATAACAGAGAAGGGAAGTTTTTATATTTTTATTTTATGTATGTATTGTGAGCTGCCCTGAGCCTCTGGGGATAGGGTGGGATATAAATCAAAATAAATAAATAAATAAGTTCTTGGAAGATAGGCCCATTCATGGCTATTAGCCAAGTAGGTTTGGGGGACATAACCTCTTACTGTTGGGGTTTGGAACAACAGGAAATGGATTGCGCATTGTGATATATTGGATACTTCTCCCAAGAGACAGAAATTGGCCACTGTTAGGGATGGGCGAACAGATCACGGTTCGGGTTCAGCTGCGTTCGGTTCAGCCGTTCTGTTCGGCCGTTCGGTTAGTTCGCCGGGTTTGGGTTCAGCCGTTCTGTTCGGCCGTTCGGGAAATGTTATGGGTGGTTTGTGTGGGTTTTTTTTATATGGTTTTTTGGTTTTTTTTATTGGGTTTTATATGTTTTTTTGTGTTTATATTGGGTTTTTTAATTTTTTAATCTAATATTATATCTATCTATCTACACTAAATCTAACTGCTATTAACTATTCTAAATGCTATGAACTAAATGGATTATCTAAGTACACAGGCCTACTCCTACAAACACTAAAACTAAATCACTAACGCTATCTCTATCACTAAGCTAACTCCTACAACTACTATCCCTAACTTATCTCTCTCTTTCTCTCTCCCTATATATATATATATATGGGATGGGGGGGGGAATCACAAACACAAGGTTTCAGTTTAAGGTTTAAGTTTCATTTCAGTACAAAACTGAAATGAAGCTTAAAGCAATCTAATAATCCTACTCAACTCCTGCTGTTCAGGAACAGTGACTAGCTCAGAAGGTGTTGGGAAGGGGGGAGGCAGATAGTTTCATTTCTTGTAGCCCTGGTGCATGGAAGTCTGCTCCTCAGTGACTAGTACTACCCCTCCCTGTCACCTTACAGTGAACCTTTTTTTACCACCCGAACTCACTCGAACACGATCTGAACTGACCAAACTGTTCGGCCATTTCGCCGTTCTGTTCTGTTCGGTATGTTCGGGTTCGGGTTCAGTCGTCCGAACAGGTCGAGTTCGGGCCGAACTACGAACTTCTGAACCGCATTCGCCCATCTCTAGCCACTGTCAGAGACAGGATGCTGAGCTTGATGGACCATTGGTATGGACCCAGTGCAGCACTACTGATGTTCTAACTCCAGTTGTTGTTGTTGTTGTTATTATTATAAACATTTCTATAGCACAAGTCATGTGACCTGGTGCTGTACAGAACATAGTATTAGATGCGGTCCATGCCGATGGCTTACAATCTAAAAAACAAAGGGGGGGAGACAGGGGAGAAGACAGACAAACAGTCAAGTGGATGCAAAGTCTCAGGTGTGTATGCTTGGCTTGGTTACAAAGAGGTTGGTAGCAGCAGTCAGCAGAGGAGGGCTGACAGTAAGTGTATGGGGAA
This sequence comes from Sphenodon punctatus, assembly GCA_003113815.1. Taxonomy (NCBI): domain Eukaryota; kingdom Metazoa; phylum Chordata; class Lepidosauria; order Sphenodontia; family Sphenodontidae; genus Sphenodon; species Sphenodon punctatus. The sequence goes on along the minus strand of QEPC01003143.1, from coordinate 4,280,333 downwards.
AGACTAGCAGGCATTGGGAAAGGCAGCAAGGAAAATGTGGGTCTTGAGGAGGAATCTGAAGGAGTGGAGGGAGGAGGCAAGGCAGATGCGGGCAGGGAGGGAGTTCCAGGCATGGGGGGCAGTGAGGGAGAAGGGTCGAAGGCAGTTAGATGAGCAGCAGAAACGAGGGAGAGTGAGGGAGGGGACAAAGGAAGAGCAGAGATCGTGTGCAGGAGTGCGTAGGGAAATTAGGTCCGAGAGGTAAGGGGGAGCTTGGTTGTGGAGTGATTTGAACGTGAAACCAGGAGTTTAAAAAGGATACGTTCAGGAAGGGGGAGCCAGTGAAGGGAGAGGAGGAGAGGCTGCACATGGTCAAAGCGATGGGGAGAGTGAATGACCTTGGCGGCGGAGTTTTGGATTGCGATAAGGGGGGACAGGTGAGAGCGAGGGAGGCCAGCAAGTGGGAGGTTGCAGTAGTCGAGGCGAGAGATAACCATAGCATGAACAAGGATTTTGGCTGAGGAGATTGAGAGAAAGGGGTGGATGCGGGCAATGTTGTGGAGAGCGAATCGGCAGGATTTGGCCACAGAGTCATTGTAAGGTTTAAAATAGAGGTGCGTGTCAAAGATGAAGCCCAAGCTACGGGCTTGGAGAACAGGATGGATGGTGACTCCATCGATGCAGATGGTCAGGTTAGAGGGAGAGAAAGGGGAGGGAGGAAAAATGAGGAGTTCGGTCTTGACCATGTTGAGCTTAAGTTGACGTCAGGACATCCAGGCGGAGTTATCAGAGAGACAGTTGACAAGGCGTGAATGGACAGAAGAGGAGAGAGAGTGGGTAGATAGATAGAGTTGGGTGTCATTAGCGTAGAGATTTTATTGGAATCTTTGGGAGGCAATAATTTTGCCAAGGGACAGGGTGTAGATAGAGAAGAGGAGAGGGCCAAGGACAGAACCTTGGGGTACCCCAACCGAAAGGGGAAGGGAGGAGGACGTTGACTCAGGGAGGGAGACTTTAAAGGAGCGGTCAGATAGGTAGGAGGAGAATCAGTCAAGGACAGCGCCACGGAAGCCCAAAGAGTAAAGCGAGTCCAAGAGGACCGAGTGGTCGACCGTGTCAAAGGCAGCAGAGAGGTCAAGGAAGACAAGAATGGAGTAGTGGCACTTAGATTTAGCAACAAGTAGATCATTGGTGATCTTGTCCAGGGCAGTTTCAGTAGAGTGGAGGGGGCGGAAGCCGGATTGGAGAGGGTCCAGGGATGAGTTGGCAGAGAGGAGGTCCAGGCAGTGGGAGTAGATGACACGTTCCAGAAGCTTTGAGGCAAAGGTGGAGGTATGCAAGCTTTCAGACCTCACAGGGTCCTTCGTCCGGCAGGTCAGGAATTAGAACTATAGACCCAACAAGGCAGTGTGCCCCTATCCAGTTATTGGAAACCATGGCAAGGGGTGTGTGGCGAGGAGAGGAGAGAACAAACCCCAGATAGCTGGTCCACAATTGAAAAGGGTGGAATACAATAAGATGGGAAGAATAAGAACTTCTGATTGTAAGTAAACTGAAAGCTTCCTGTAGCTGTACACAGTCAGACTAACTTACACATTTTTGTAATGGTTTGTGAAACCCATGTCTAAATTGAGTGCATTCTTCTTTGTATCTATGATAGCTATGCCATTTTGTTCACAGGCTTGCCTTTTGCATAGACTTCCTTTTAAGATCAAGAGGTCAGAACCAGATTGATCACTTTGTGAGATGTGAATGCCAACAATAGAATCCGTGCTCTTGTACATGATCTTTTTTTCTGTACCAATGTATGCGTTTTTTCAAGGGCTGGTGGGTTTCACCTACAGAGTCCCCATGGGGGAATCTAGGGCACAGAATGAGGTATACAAGATTTTTAGATTTGCACTTGTAGGTCCCTTGTATTCTGAATAGATTTTCCATGGGATGGCTAGATGCTCTTTGCAGTAGAGATGTGATGACATGTTTTCCATCTCCTGTTTCAGTAAGGCCTTGTTCATGTAGGGGTGTTGGTATCCTGGGGAGTCTGCACCAGATAATTAGCTGAAAGAGATAAGAGGTTATTATTATTATTATTATTATTATTATAATAAACATTTGTTTGAAAGCCAGAAGAGCAGGTTCAGGGAAGATGATCTCTTTCAAGGTTTAGTCTCCATCCTGTCTAGGCTCGAGTTATTTGATGATGTTGTGTATGGGTTTCAGTTTGGGATGGTAGATGACAACTAAAGGTGTGTGATTGGAGGGTTCCTTCTGTTTGTATTGTAGCAGGTTCTCTCAAGGTATTTGGGTAGTCCATTCTATTATATGACCACTTCTCTTACAGAGTGCCCTTGTTTGGTGAAAGCAGTTTTTAGTGTGGCAGGGTGAATATTGCTGGTCTTCTCATCGAAACAGCTTCTGTGGTATCCAAGGACGTGGCTACTGATTTCTGGTGTTCCTAGGGTGGTTGCTGGATCTGTGGAGATATGTATGGTGGTCTGTATGTTTCCTGTTGTTTGTAGGGTTCTGTTGTTTATGCTGACGGTGGTGTCCAGGAAATTGATCTTGTTGTAGGAATGTTCCAGTGTAAGTTTAATTGAAGGGTGATGTTTGTTGAAGTTATGATGAAATTCTAACAGAGTCCATATAAGAAAGATGTGTCATCTATAAATCTCAGGTTCGGGAAAGGCTTGGTGGTACATTTTTCTAGGAAAGCTTCTTCAAGGTGTCCCATTAAAAGGTTGGCATATTGGGGGGCCATCTTGGTGCCCCTGGCTTTCCCCATGATTTGTAAATATTGTTTGTTGTAGAAAGTGAAGTTGTTGTGTAGAAGGATGAAGTGACTAAGTTGCTCAATGTGCTTGGGGTGTATGTCTGTGTGTTCCCTGTAATCCTGGAGGTATTTGAGGCATGCTGCAATTCCACTGTGGGGGGGATACTGCTGTCTAGTGAAGTGACACCCATGGTTTCCAAGATGGTATTTTCTGAGAGGTGACATATTTTCATGATGTCTCTTCATACTTTTCATTTATATTAATTTCATTATAATTTTCATTATAATTGTCGTGACATCCTGCTTTCCTTTTGTTTCATATTTGTGTCATTTTAATGTTTTAGGTGGTGGAAGAACTATGATTTGGTTGGGGAATGGATGGGTAGTGTTGAAAGGCAGAAGGGTTAGGAGTGTGACACACACACACACACCTCCTCCATGATGGGGGGTGGGTGTACCAGCATGAGGAGGGTGTAGTCTGCCATGCTCCATACCCGATACGTGATGGGGGAGAATGCTGACTTGCAGGGGATGGTAATCTGATCTCCACTCCTCCTGAACGGTAATATAATTGATTAGTTGTGTCCTACACATGAGCGAGGGGTTTCCTGGGAAGCTGGTATTTCTCTTCTTGCCTACATGAGCTGTTTGTGTTATTTCTGCATCATGTTCTTTCGCTCTCGGTTCCGAGAGAACCGCGCATCACCCCGCCCACCCTCTTCCCACCCTCTCCCCTGCTCAGGCCGCTGTCACTGTTTGGCCTCACTCCAGGCAAGATTAAAGCATGTCGGTGGTCTGAAAGCACCCATTGTTTCTCTATAGACAGTGTTCCACCCTCTATGGCTCTTGAGTCCAAACAATCCCCTTAGAGTTGGTATTCGCCCACCCCAAGGCTTCCAGCCTTGAGCCTGTTTCTTTAACAGTCTCTTTACAATCCTCCAGCCCCTTGGGTTTACCACCTGTAGTAGCTGATCGCTGAGTCCCTCTCGATATGTGCTCTCCCACTCTCCGAGTAAGCAAACCCTCCCCAGGTTTGGGATCCGCTGGGTCCCAGTTCTCCAGCAGTTCTCCCTACTAAGAGTCCATTCACTGTGAAAGACAAACACGCTACTAGAAAATATTGTAATGACAAAAAACATTGTATCTATACATTTATTTTAAAAATACACACAAATAAACAGCCAATACGCTAAGGGTGCAATCCTGTGGCCAGCAGAAGCTGCCCACAGGCACAGTGCTCGACCAGACAGCAGGTGCTCAGGCGTGCTGTGCGTGCAGCAAGACATGTGGGGCAAAGGCACGACCCATGCCAATACAACACCCCTGAGCCCACACACACCCTGCAGCCTGGGGGATGGAGCAGTCAGGCGGATGCGTGGGCTTGGGAGTGGCCTTGGGAGCAGATGCTTGGGATTTGCATCGGCACAGGTTACGCCTTTGCCCAGTGTGAATTGCTCTGCACGCGGCGCTCATGCCTCAATGCAGGCGTTCTGGCTGTGCACCTCATGTAGATACAGTTTGTGGGCCATAGTATTGCACCCTAAGAATATAACAATTCCATCTATCCTGACAACGTATAACCCAGCATGTTTCAGGTGTTCTATATCCTTCTTCAGGGGTGTCGTGAATGAATGTATCTTTAAAAGCCAAGAGTTTATTATGCCCCATGAACTGGCTTCATTGTTTTCAAAAGGCTAACAAAAATCACTTCCCAGCAGTGTTGACTGAGCAACTGCTGCCTCTGGCTCAGCTGCATGTAACCAAACTTTCTCCCAAAGAAGTCCATGGCATGTCTTTAGACATAATGTCAACGGGTGTCTGAATGTGTGTTTTGACCTTGATATGAACACCGGTTTGGCCCTGTGTTCACCATGTGGCGCTGCTTAGACACACAGCCCAGCTTGCTTGCCACCTAATCTCAGCACGCAAGCACTGCTGCCTCATTCTCCATGTTGTACCTGATCACATGCCACGCGATATCATTAGACACAATGTTGGTATGTGTTCAGCTAGAACACGGAACTTGTCCTTGTGATGCAATGGTGTTCACATTGCTTGTTCAATGGGTGGCCAAACTGGCATTGGGATTGTTACGGTGCTCACACACAATGGCTAAGCATGTGCTTAGGAGTTTTGACACCTGATCTTTGTTATGTCTAAAGAGGCCACATAAAAGAGGAGAAAAACAATAGTAATCTCTCTTCATACAAAAAGCTGGTCTTCAAAAATAATCCATGAACTACACGCCAAAAAGACTCCAACTGACTGATCCTAAGAGAGAGCAGATTCTAGAAACTGCAAGCAATACTGCAGTTTCTCTGAATTACATCCAGAGGCCCTTTTTTAAATGGGCTGCAGGTGTGGGCGTGGGGTCCATGAGCACACTGCTGTACACACCTCCCATGCATCCCCATGCACGAAGCAACCTGTGTTATCTCCGGTTGCTCCATGCATGGGGTGTGGTTGGGGATGTGTGGACTCGTGCACCCACACATCCCCACAGTTACTTGAATGCTCCCCCATGTGGACGATGGGTGTCCATGCAGGGGGGAGCATCCCGTGTAAAAAAGGGCCAGAGTTTGTAGACCTGTGGCTAGGAAAAACCAATTCATCCCACTTACCCAGAAATTCTAGTTTTGCAAATTCTATGTAAGCGGACTCCACTGTATTGTGGTTGTTGGCTGAAGTGGAAAATCTTCCAGGAAATACAAACAGAAGTAAAGCACATTGGTTGTGTAAATATAGCCTACAACTGAGCACCACTGGTGCGTGAAGTGCTGTCCGCACATACAAGTGATTTCTGGTTAAGATGTCCCCTTTGCAATGTCCTGGAGGCTGGTTCTGTGTCATCACTTTCATGCACTGTCGCTCAGAGAGTCCTGGAGAAAAGGAACCAAGGTACCTATGTGACCCTTATCTGGAGTGTGTCCTTCTCCAAGGCACAACGGACACTTGGAGTGCTCATCATCAGCGGCAGCGCTGTGTTACAGTGATGGCATGCTTTGTGAGACTGGCCACTTGTCCCTTGAGAGCAGGAGGTGGTTTGGATGTGCAATTAAAAGTAAAAAAAAGAAAAGAGGCTAAGAAAACAGAGTGACAAAATGTGGTTGCAGAGGCGGTTGCAATGGCTGGCTTCTAACCTTCCAGCCGGTTGACATAGGCTGTGGAAGGGTGGTTGGCCTCATTCTGCCTTTATTACCCTCGTGAGGAGCACATCAGCAGGATGGGTGCAAATGTGGGCCCAGACAGTGGGCATTCCTAATAGGAAGGGTGTTTTTAACTGAGACGCATCCATGCATGGCTTCCCACTGTCCATGTGTTCAACTGCTTGTTTGAAGTTGGTACCTGGGGAGGCACGCTCCCGTGACCCACGCGGCGGCCACCCATGGCCACACACGGCGGGTCCTGAAAAATCCTGAGTGCCGTGTGCGGGTCAGGGTGGCTGCCTCCATGGGCAGTGAAGTCCTCCCTTTGCACGCATGGGCACCCCGCTGCTGTCCCATGCACCAAACACGGACCCCTCCCCCCCCCCCAAAAAAAGCCTTGCTCTTTTAAAAACACCCAAAGTTTCTCAAGCAGCTGTGGCCAAGGTAGGCTAAGAGAGACTGCAGATTAAAAGACATGCCAAAAGAAATATACCTTTATTCCCAACTTCTACAAAAATATATATTGAAATAACCAATACACACAATGAATGAGCAACATATTAACAATAAACTCTTAAAAATAACCGCTATTATGAAAACATGAAAATAAAACATTGTTGAATTAGTGTTTTGTTTGTTTGTTTTTAAAATCACTACCGATGTGTTTTGGGCTAGGATAGCTCTTCTTCAGGGCCTCCACTCCAGTCTGGCGGTGCAGCTGTATTCTTCTTCCCAAACTCTCAAACTGACAATGCAACGGTTGGTTGAAAGGAATGTTAGCTCTGAGATGAAAAATATTACGTTTAATACCATAGATCTTCACTGTAGCCGGAAACACATTGTAACTAACATAACTAAAGGCAGAAGAAGCCTAAATTCCAAGGGAAGACAAAGGACCAGAGACCCGGGGCGCGATTCAGCTCCCATTGAAGTCAATGGAGAGGACTTCCCACCCCCCACCTTCCATCTTTCGAGACAGGAGAGGAACAGCTGATGGGAAGAGGCGGGCTCAGCACAGTTCTTCAGTTGGGTGCTCAGACTCCTGGTAGCCAATAAAATGCTGAAGATCTGCCCCCTCCCACCTGCTTTCCCCCCTCCCATCTGGAAAGGACTTCCAGATGGGAGGGGGAAGAGCTGAAGGGGAGAGGCGGGCTCAGCACAGGTTTCCAGCATTCTGTTGTGTGGTGACTACTGCTAGCCAATAGAACGCTCAATATATCAGCAGAGTCTGGCCCTCTGTCCTGCTCTCCCCCCTCCCAAGCCTGAAGATTTGTGAGTGGAAAGCTTTCCCCACTGAGTCCGTTTTTACATGGCTTCCCCAACTCCCCGCTCGGTGTTCGGGCAGATGTGTGGGAGGAGGGTGTCTGTGTATACAGCTGAGGTGCGTGAGGGGATGGGTGTCCACTCAGTGTTTTCCCTGGTGAACACCGAGCGGGATGGGTGGGGGTGCATGCACGCTCCCATGCAACACCCACCTCCTCCCACGGAGCCCTCCGGAAAACTGGAGGAGGCTCTGTGGGTGGAGGTGGGTGTGTGTCCGTGTAAACGGAAACACACCCACCTCCACCCACCTCAGCAAAACACCAATCCCCGCACCCACCCCTGTCCTTGTAAAAAGACCCTGAGACAGCGGCAGCCCCAGACAAAGAAAGAAAGCTGGGGAGGGCACAGCAACGGCTTCCTCCTCCCTTTCCACTTTTAATTTGTCTAGACTGGGAGACTAGCCTGGGAAAGCTGGGTTGTGCGTGGAGTGAGAAATCTTGCAAGAGGCTGAATCAGAGTTGAGAGGATCTTGACCCTGATTCTTGATTCTCGTGAGATTTTCGTGAGAATAAAATCTATTCTACTCAGGACGTGCTAGAAACTCTATCCAAAGCAGACTTCCCTACAGTACGGACCTGTGGCAGTTCAGGCTGAGGGCCTTCTAAGGGCGCTTATAGATGAGACAAAAAAGGCGGCTGATCAAAGGATCAGCCGCCTTTCTTTACGCTCGTCTAAAGATCGAGGCAGGATCTTACCCCGCATCTGAGGGGGCAGGCGATCCTGGCCCCTCAGACGCGGATCCCTGAAGTGCCGGCTTCACGCCGCACTTCCGGGTTTCCTGGGATTGTGCGCATGCACGGAAGGGGGCGCATGCGCACAAAGACTCTGCGCTGTGTCTGGACAGCAGATACGGCATATAGATAAAAGTGGCGGGGGAATGCCGGCATTTAACGATCCCGCTTGTAAGCGGGATCGTCTATAAACGCCCTAAGAATGCCTGCTTGCTACAGTGGCCACCATGCCCCCATCTGGGGCTATAGGAAGCCGTATGCTCTGGTCTCACATCAGTTGGCTGTGAGCTGCTGAGGTAAAAGGAGGTCAGGACCAGGCAATCAGGCTGTAGCCTAGGAGCTAACCAACACTGAAAGGGAGAGCTGGATGTAAAGTCTTGGAGCTGGACTGCAAGTTATATTGTTTTGGTCAGGGAATCTAGAGTTTATGGACTGTTTGGTCAGATCCTGCTACGATTCAGAGACTGACAGGCAGCCACCGTGTTAAAGGATCACATGGTGATCATCCTGGGAACTGCCGACAGGAGAGACAAAGCCACTTAGCACCAATGAGCAGCTTGCCTTGGTGCATTTCAAAACACAGAAGCCGCTGGGCCTTCTGCAGAGAAACATTCCTGATGCCAGTAAGGAGACTAGCGACATTTTATTTTATTTTTTACAGATATCAGCAGCAGGAGTGACTCTAAGTGAATCTGCATTAGACTCTAATTTTGTTGCACTTGTACCCTGGCTGCCACTGACTCTGGTTTCCCAGATTGCAAGTACAAAGCTCTGCAATTTTTTTTGTCTCGAACTGAGACTTATTTTCCTGCTGAGAGCAACTGTCATTTACTAGCCCTTGAGGTAATTAAAAGGCAGGAGAACGCTACTCTGGGGGCTGAAGTTCCAGCTGATTATATACTTTTAGATCTCTGCAGATTATTATTTGTTTTTAATGTGATAGTGCTTTTTTTGTTTGTTTTGTTTAAAGATTAAACTAGACCTGAAATGAAAACTCTCAGCAAATGCTGCTTCTCTTGGAAGCAGGGCGTTCACTGAGATTTGTGTGACACAGCACAGAAACTGACCGGATCTCTTGCTTTTTTCACCATTTTCTGTTGTTTTTCACAGTTTGAACAGGGCTGCCCTGGGCTGGTCTCAAGTCATGTGTGTGCCCGGCATGCAACTCCCTGGAGACTGTGGAGATGAAAACTTGCCAGTTAAGTACTGGGAAAGTTCTCAAAATTGCCATAAAACTGTTGCAAATTCCCGCAAAGTGACAAAGTCCCTGAGAACTATAAAAACTCCCAGAAAGTGACAAAAACTCCCAGAAAATGATGAAAGGTCCTGGAAAGTGACCAAAATGACAAAAGATCCCCAAAAGTGACAAAAATGTCATAGAAAATGACACAAAGTTCTGGAAAGTGACAAAACAAATATGGCAGAAGTGTAGAATCATCCAAAACTGACGTAATACCGACTCACAAGCATTCATGAAAGATTGATATTTCCCTTTCAAATGAGAATACTTGCTCTCGTCTCAGCCCTAGAGAAAACAATAGAATTTTTCTTCCTGTGGTGTATTGATGCTGAATAGTTCAGCATTAGGGGTGTGTACCAGGCCCCCATGTCGTTTTTGTTTTCATTATTCAAAAATGTCATTTTTGTTATCGTTATTAACGACAATGCCATTTTTGTTTTCGTTGCCATTATCGTTTTTGATATTGTTTTTGGTATCAGTATCGGCATCGATATTCGTTATTCTTGATATCGGTTTGATACCATTTCAAACAAAGATTTTATTTTTGGTATCAGTATCATTATTGATTCCTGTGCATAACTAATATTTATTTAAATATAAGGGAGATGGGAAGGGGAAAGGAAAACTATCTATTATCTAATCAATAATCTATATAACTATTCTAATCTAATCTATATGTCTATAATATATATCTATATCTAATCTATACTACTTATCTCTATATAATGTACAGGGGGGGAGAAGGGCAGGAAAAGGGAGAAGGTAAAATAGGGAATGAGTAAGGAAAGGTATTGGCGGTAATACCTAATAAATAAATAATGAGGGTTAGGGAGGATTTTTTTATGTGCAAGCATCACAGTTCTGTAAACGCAACCTGACAAGCAGAGCTCTCACACAACGGAAAGAAAAAAACCTGCCCCCCCCCATTATAAAGGGTTGTAGTGCCCTCCCCCAGAGCCCCTCTGATTGGTTGTTGGAGGCAGCAGGCACTGAGACATCACAGATTTCCATAAGACTGCTGGGGCCTGTTTGTGCTGCTCATTGGCCAGGGAATACATCCATCAGATACTGCTGAGCTGCTTGCCCCTCCCAACACAGGCACAATTCAAGAGTTCTAACCTGTTAAGACTCCAAGATGTCTGCTCCCTCCTCCCGTCTCTACATTTTCTCTCCAAAACCCAACTGCCACAGCATGATAATGACTTTGTCGTTTTTGTTTCTTATCATTTTTGGTATTGTTTTTATATCGGTATCAATATCAGTATCGTTATTTATACCGTTATTGGTATTCTCAGTTGTTGTTTTTGGTATTCTTGTTTGTCGTTTTCATTGTTGTCATTATTCTTGGTTGTCGTTTTTGTTGTTTCAATAACGAAAACGACATGCACACCCTTATTCAGCATGCCTTGTTCAGAGTTCTTCAAGAAGTGGCCCTTGGGCTAGACATAGCTCTAAGGCTCTTGGAATGGGAATGACCTGATGAACTCCAAAAAAAGCCTCCTTATGACTTGCTAAAATGCACTTAGGGCTGGTTCAGAAAAGCCATTCCAAATTTGCAGGAAAAAATCAGTAAAAGCTGGTCACAATTACGCAACCATACAAAATAGCAGCCACGATTCTGCACATGTGCAAAATGGCGGCCAGAATGCATTAAGAGCCTCCCCCAATGAAAGTTTTTTTTTTTAAAAAAATTGCCTTTTGATCACCTTAAAAAATGGCAGCCGCAATTCTGTGCATGGGGAACATGGCTCCTGCCATACAACAAGATGTCGGCAGCCATTTTGTGCATACAAAGACGACAGTTGCCATTTTACATATGTGCAAAAGGCAATCTCTTGTTTTTGTTCATTCCAGGGTGTGTTCTCTTTGAATGGAACGAAGGTCCTGGTTGCAATGGAATCGGAGTTATGGGTAAAATCCACATTCATCCCTAAAGCTGAAGGGTGATGATGACAGAGAGTACATTAGTTGTGTTTCATCACCTGGCTATGTGTTGGCTATTCCAACCACATGGTGAGTTGGAATTCCTTTTGTGGATCCACTGTCACTCCCGGGGACTCTATGCTTCTCTAGTCATTGCCACTCCAGACACACCACTACTCTGGGTGCCATCAAAATGACCAAACTTAACACAGGAATGGAACTGTGTTAACTACCTACCTATTACTATGGCCACTGCCATGGGTGTTCTGGGACCTGACGTTTCACTGCTAGAGCTGAAATGAGAGAAAATGCTCCCGTTCTGAGGGGAAATGCTGACCTTTTGGGAGTGCTTGCAAGTGTCTTGACAGAAACTGTGACTTTGTCAGTTTCCGGTTATTCCATGCTTCCACCATTTTTGGGGGTCATTTTCATCAGTTTAGGGGACTTTTTTGTCACTTTTGTCACTCTGGACTTTGCGTCATCTTTGGCACTATCAAGGACTTTTCACAAGTTTTCAGGACTTTTTTCCCCCCACTTTTTGTCGCTTTCTGGGATTTTTATGACCGTTTTAAGACCATTTTACAGCACTTTTATGGTTAAGTGCTGGTATTTCCAGCACTTCCCTGGTGCTTAGCCAGCACATTTTCATCTCCACCATCTCTGGGCAAACTAGTAATACTCATATTTTTGGGCACCAAGTACCCAATTGGGGTGGGTGGGGGTGTAACCCATATGCCCACTGGGGGTGCTTGAAAATGTGGGTATGACCTGCAGGTATCTAAAGTGCTACCTGCTTCAGCTCTAACTTTGACAGATCCAGATGGTTTGATTGGTTTGAATAACAAAAAAATGTTCAGGTGTTTGTAAATGTGCAAAATGGTATCTGGCTCTTCTGCGCATTCTGTGACATTTTGAGCATGCACAGAACAGTTGTTTGGAATTCCGTTGAAAAGTTCCATTCACTCGGAATTTATACGGAAATTCCATTCTTGGAGAACTGCCCTAGTCTGGCTATGGGAAATAAACCTTTGGCAATGGCAACTAGCTACTTCAGTATGGCAGCGAAGACACAGTTTCCAGCATATGAGAATCTACATTGACAGGGTAGAAAATACCTTAGCCAAAATCATCTTATATTCCATTTCAAGAGAACCTACTTCCAAAAGTCCAACAGACATCTTTCTCCATCAAGACCCAAATTTCTCCTGTAAATGAAGCCCCTAAGTCTCTGAGAAAATATCTCTACATTCAAGTCTTCCTCCAGAGGTAAATCCAGTAAATGCTGCTCCTGCTTCTCCTTCTAGTAGTTTGCCTCAGGCCTCCAATTTTATTCCTATTTATTCTGTTTCCTCTCCATGCCTTTCACCTGTTAAGAATCCATGTCAGACTCTGGATCCAATGTCATTGCAGTTACCTTCTTTCTTTTCTAGGGCACCCCTAGCTAATTTAAGGACAGAGCAGCCCAAGATAAATCCAAGTACACCTACAGTACTACAGCCTCTCTGTCCCGACTTCAGTTGCCAAGGACGTTGTTGTTAATGACTCCTCAATAGAGGCAATACAGAACTACCATCTGACTTTACATCTCTGAGGTCCATGAATCATTAGGTATTGAAAGACTGTCAAGTTCATTTTCTCTTTGACTGATCTCGAACCTTCCCATTTACAAAAAAAATCATTGGAACATAAGTGGTATTAAGATGAAGTTTATAGATCAGATTTTCTTAATTTCATTGGACAATTTAATAGTTTGAAAAGAGACTTGGTTGAGAAAGGACGAAGAAATAAACATTCCAGGATACACAGCTTTTAATATTCTTGGCAATACATGCTCTAAATACAGGCGTATGTCTGGGGGATTATCAACGTTAGTCTTAAATTCTTTCCAAGTTGGTTTAATTACCTCCCCTTCACACTGGATTTGAACAATAGTATTATTTTCCCATTGCTTTTTAATATATTGTATTGCATCTTTGTTGTATTCTCTTTATTATAACATTAAGCTGTGGACAGAACTTAAGACAGCCTTGACTGTTGCAAATAATCCCAGTTCTATCCTTTTGCTTGTTGGAGACTTTAATGCTAGAACCAGTACTGAGGGTATTACCGAGCTGTCATTAGAACTTGAAAAATGCTTTGTGATCAGGCAGAGGGCATTTAAAGATCTTAACTGCAATGCCATGGGAGAAGTTTAGGCCTACTACTCTTGAAGTTTGGTCTCGTCTTAATTACAGGAATTACTACTTCTACTACTTAGCATTTCTAGAGTGCTACTAGTTGTATGCAGTCATGAAATCGTGAAATTTCAACTTCAAATTTTAGTCCTACTTACTGCCCCTTTCCTGTCCCCAGTCCCTCATTGGGGCCAATCCCATGCCCTATGTGCACCGTGTGTAGTGCGTGCGTACACCTCCCCCCCCCCCCCCCCATTATGGGAGCATTGTGCCACATGAAAATGGCATGGATCTGCTTGGATGCATGGATCTGCATGGTACATGTGTGTACCCCTGACACCTGCTCATGAAGAAGGCCTGAGAGAGAGCTTGAGTGGCTTTGCATCTGCCCACTGCTGCTGCCTGGCTGGTAGAGAAGCCTCCAAATTGACTACCAAGCCACACACTCCCAACACTGACTCTTCAAGAAGCCAAACATGAAGTAGCTCTCAGGGCCAATGAAAACACAGCAGGAGGTACAGCTATGGGTGCTATCAAACATTATAACCAGTCCGTGTTCAGGTTGCAAATGGGGGTGAGGGGTGGGGAGGGCTTATCAGGCGTGGCAGTGGACTTGAAACAAAAAATATCAGCTAGAGTGCTTCTTCCGTTGAAAGTAGGGCATTTGCCGGGATTTGCGCGTCACAGAAACATGTCGCGTTTCTCGCTGTTTTCTCCATTTTCCATTATTTTTTGCAAGTTGAATGGGGCTGCCTTGGGCTGGTTCCAGGCCCCTTGTGCTCCCCACGTGCATCCCCCAGGCAAAATAGGGGAGCATGCTGTATTCCGCTAATATGGGTCCCCTTCAGAACAGAGGATCCATTAGGCTGGGGCACACAGATGAGAAGAAGCCTCCTCACTCCACCCACCCTCAGGAAAAGCCAAATGGGGAAATTCCCCATTCAGCTGAGTGGTGGTTGCACCGGGAAGAAGCAGGGAGCATCCAGGAGTCTGGACAAGGGATGTAGCAGCCCAGCTGGTGAAGTGAGTTAGCCTGGAGAGTTGGGTAGCCCGTTGGGTCACGTTCAGGTAGCAGTTGGTGCTCAAACACAGCTGGCGTGAGTTGGGCACCCCACATTCGATGGGGTACCCAACTGGCCAGGTACCTGGTGGCAGCTCTAGTCAAAATGGAATCATGGTCAGAAACAGACTTTCACCCCTACTGCCCTAGGTAACAAGTGTCTCAGAAATCGAACAGACTCCACCGCTAGCCTGTGACTAATTGCTAATCCAAAGAGGTCAGTTATTTTCTGTATACACAAACTGAACAGATCTAAATTTTTTTTTGGAAAAATTAATAACCAACATATGTCCATTTATGTTTAGTATTATTTGACCATATTTGCAAAGGAGAAGATACGATATTTGGAGAGGAATATTTAGTATTGTCAGAGGAATCAGACCGACTTGGAAGTTTATTTAGGGTAATCCACGTGTCTTTAAAAGACCTTAAAGACTCTAGTTCTGCAATGCAAGACTTATCCTGGACCAAAGGAAAGGTTTGGGTGAGACACGTCAACTAAAGCATTTCCCCCAGGATTGTTGATCTAGTCTAAAATTGAAAAAAATTCAAGTCCAAACCCATCTAATAAAGTTTTTAAATATAACAATCTTTCTTTGGCACTTTTCAAACGGGCTGCGGTGGGTGGGGGGATGGGTGTGTGCCCACGGTGGGGGGAGATGGGTGTGTGCTTATTATCACAGGCGCACACTCATTTCCACCCATCTCCACACATGGAGTAACCAGCATTGGAGCCCGTTGCTCCATGCGTGGGTGATGCATGGAGATGGGTGGAGCACGGGAGTACACACACACCCCACCTACCACGGGTACCCTCACCCATCACACATGTGGGGGGAGGGCTGTGTGAAAACGGCCTTTGATAGATGCAAGTTCTGTGCTAAGTAGAATAATTTTTTGATAAATGTGTTTGATAGAAGGAAGCGAATGGAAAGTCACCAAACACATTACTGAGATTGTTTAACTTAGGAGAGCTGTTGTGTGGCACAATTTCATTATATAAACAACCAGTTCCTCAGTGTTGGAAATAGAAGGAGACAATGGATAAGACTGATGATTTGAATTCACATCCCTTTTATGCACAGATCTTGGTTGAGGGAAGATTTGTGCATAAAATAGTCAGTCAGCTTAGAAGGAGAAGAAAATTGTTGTACAGATAATCTTTCAGGATCAGAAACAATCGACTGAGACAGGTCAAAAGGGTTGGATGTTATGACCCTTGGAATGGTGAAGTCTGGTGCCCAGTTCCCTGGAAACATAGCCCTCCCTCATCAAGGAGGGATCATCAAGGACCAGCATCTCTATTCTTTTGTTTGGGCTGATGGCTGGAGAACAGTAGCAGTGGGACGCCTAGGGTGGGAGGGGCAATGCCCCTCTTGGCCCCAGGACTCCCCCGGCCAGCCGGCCCCAAGTCTGACACAGGAAAAAAAAAAGAGCGTCTGCGCGCGCCACGGTGAATGTTTGGAGCCATGGCTCCGAACATTCTCACTGGTTGTGTGTGCGCACGTGCAGACAACTGGTGACTCACCCCCCCACCCCTGAAAGGCTTCCTAGGGAAGCCTTTCAGCGACAAAAGGGAGGCGTTTTCCCCCTTTTATGTGGAATGGGCGGCTAGAAGCGCCGTCCATTCTGCATAAAGGGACCCTGCAATGGAATAGTGCCGCAGGGGGCACTATTCCATTGCAGGGGGAAAGTCCATACCAGGACGCTGCATACAGATGCCCTGGTATGAACTGCCCATCCCACTGCTTTGCAGGGGGGGGGTGGCTGGGATCTCCTGCCTCCCTCCCCCCTCCCTGTGTCAAGTCAAACTGACTTGACTCTGGGAGGGAGGAGCAGAGGGGAACTCAACTTGGGGAAGCCCGGCTGCGCGGCAGCTTCCAGGCCAGACTGAACAGTTCAGGCCTGGGAGCTCCCTTGCAGCCATCAGGTCCGGACCGGAGCAGGACAGCGACAGACTCAATGGAGAGGAGCCTGCCGGAGCTGCTGCCGGTGACTAAATTGGGGGGGCACATGGTGGGGGGAGTGTGGAGGCACATGGGGGAGGGGGGTTAGAGTAGGAGGCTGGGAGCTAGGGCTCCTGGGTTCTCTGGGTGGGGAGTGGGGGACTATTGGGTTAGAACAGGGCAATGGGTGGGTGGAAGCCAGAACTCCTGGGTTCCCTGGAAGAGGAGTGGTGGGCTAGTGGGTTAGAGCAGGGGCCCAGGGGGCTGGGAGCTAGGACTCCTGGGTTCACTGGGAGGGAAGTGGGGGCTAGTGGGTTAGAGCAGGGGGTGCTGGGAGCCAGGGCTCCTGGGTTCTCAGGGAGGGGAGGGGGGGGATAGTGGGTTAGTGCAGGGGGGACTTTGTGTGCTGAAATGGAGGTTTGGAAATCCTGAGATGTCACTGCAAGTCATGCAATTTCAGCTGTGTTCAAAATGCTGGAAATGGGATGTGCGTGGTAAAATTGCACTCAAGCTGTGACTGGGGTGCTTTACAAGGATGGGTTGCTGTGTTTTGGGTTTATAAATTATTTATTTTAAGCTTGATGTGCATGCAGACTCTGTTTTCTTCCATCCAATGTAATCCTGGAAACTCCTGCTGCTGGGCTATGCCAGTGTTATGCCAGTGTTTTGGGTGTTTCCCTGTATTTTGGGTTTATAAATTATTTATTTTAAGCTTCATGTGCATATAGACTGTGTTTTCTGCCATCCGATGCTAACCCTGAGAACTCCTTACTGCTGGGTTATGCCAGATTTGTGCCCGTTTTGCGCCAGTGTTATGCCAGTGTTTTGGGCATTTCCCTGTGTTTTGGGTTTATAAATTATTTATTTTAAGCTTGATGTGCATGTGTTTTCTTCCATCCGATGTTAACCCTGGGAACTCCTTGCTGCTGGTGTATGCCATGCCACTGGCCTACCGTCCCCCTGGCTCTGCCTACCATCCCCCTGTCTCTGCCTACTGTCCCCTGGCTCCGCCTACCATCCACCTGGCTCCTCCCCCAGGCCCGCCAGCCTTACTTCCCCAGTGCCCCTCCAACATCAAAACCCACCAGCCACCCCTGCTGGAGACAATGGGGAGGTGTGGCTGGAACAACAGTGAAACCAGTCTAGCTAGTTTGGGTGGAATTTGGGCATAAGTAAACTGGAGCTTGGCTGCTCTGGAATCCTTAGAGGAAAGACAGAGGGCGTCCGGGGGAACCCCTGGGATGCTGAACTTTGGGGATCCAGTGCTGTGTTGCCTGAAGAAGCACAGACAGAATCTGTTAGCTGTTTCCCTCCCTCTCCTCCTCCTCAGCTTGTAGATGTGTAAATAAACAGGTTTCTATCCACCCCAGAAGCCTCCAGTCTATCTCCCTCCTAAAAAGGGATACAGAAACCCAAAAAGTGCCACCCTGAAATTTCTCACTGCTTGGGGGAAGGCGGGAAGAAGAACAGTATTTTGAGAGTGGGCTCCTGAAAAAGGGAGATAGTTGCTTAACTAGTTCCCCTGTGAACCTGTCCAATGAGAACCTGTCCAATGAGATATTTATTTATTTTATTTACAACTTATATCCCGCCCCTCCTGCCCCAAAGGCAGCTCGGGGCAGCAAACAACACAAAAGATTTAACAATAAAGCATTTAAAAACAAATCAACAAATTTTAAAACAAATCATAAAACACACCCTCCCTCCCCCTCTCCCCCCTCCCCAAAAGCCTGGTGGAACAGCCAGGTCTTACACAAACGTCGAAATGGCAGGAGGGTGGGGACCGACTCATATGGTCCAGGAAGGAGGCAGCAGAGTTCTGTGATGACTGGGGATAAGAGCTTTGTGGCCACTGCTGCTCCAGCCACCAGTGGCTCATCAACGACATACACCGCTTGGCGCTGTGGACCAATGACCCCAGGGTACAAGGTATACCTATTGGAGGAGGACAGATGGGTGAGCATTCCTCTTGTCAGCTCCTCTCAGTAAGTAGCAGCTAGCAATCAGCATTTGCCTCTAGTCCTCCCTACTTGGGATGCTAGGGATGGCAAATGGAAAGACCCTGACTGGCACGTGCAAATCCTGCCCTTCTCGGGGTGCTAGGGATGGCAATGGAGAGACCCTGGCTGGCACGTGCAAATCCTGCCCTCCTTGGGGTGCTAGTCATGGCAATGGGAGACCCTTGCTAGGGATGGACTGGCACGTGTTTGGGTGGGTACTTCCTTCGGCTCGTGTCTGACTGCTGGAAGAGGCCCCCACACTCTCTCTCTCTGTCGCAGACATTCGCTGCCATCCACTGATGCTCACTGTTTGTGTCTGACTGCCCACCACCCACCCACCTGCACGCCAGTGAGCTCACTCTAAAGGATAGTATTCTTCTTGTCCTCAAAGTAAAAATAAAGTTTTTTTTTACAAACCTGGCAGCACCTCCTGTGCCCTCTTGCACCTCTGATGAGGAGCCGATTTCCACCACCACAGAAGATCCAGCAACCTCTTTTTCCTCCTCCACCTTGACCTTCTTCCAATTCTTATTAAGGCACCTCTTCATTTTTTTCCCCCAAGTCCCACACAAACAGCAACAAAACACACCCACCAACTCAACAACCAGCCAAACCAACACACACAGTCCAACACAGCCAAAACACACCAAACAACCAGCCAGCCAACACCACATGCTCTCTCCACACAACATCCACACACACTCGAATTTCCGGTTTCCAACGCGATCATGGGACCATGCAATACCTAGACCGATACCGATTTCCGAGCGACCAAACTGAACCGAACTCAGTCCCCGGACCAAATGACCGAATCCGAACTCCGTCCCCAGACCGAATGACCAAACCTGAACTTGGTTCCATGACCGAACGACCGATCTGCATTCTGTTTGCACATCCCTAGTCAGCAACGCCCTTCACAATGCTCCAGTTTTGTTAATTTGAGAATTTTGATTTCATTTTTGAAAATAAATTCATGGTATCTCTTTTAAGAACATAAGTATTGCCATACTGGGTCAGACCAATGGCCCATAAAGCTCAGAATCCTCTCTGACAGTGGCCAATTTCTTTCTCTTGGGAGAAGTACCCAACAAGTCACAATGGGCAGTCCATCTCCTGTTGTTCAATCCCCCAACAGAAAGAGGTTACATTCCAAAAGCCTATGTCCCCAAAACTTATCCAATCCCTTTTTAAAACTAGCTACACTACTGGCCGTGATCACTTCCTCTGGCAGTAAATTCCACAAGTTAACTGTGCACTTAGTGAAAAAAATACTTTCTCTTATTTGTTTTAAATCTGCTACCAGTTTTACCAGCCCTTTCTGAATTATCAGCAAAATCTCTCCCCTCCCCCCTCTCTCGATTTAAACTTCCAAACAGTGAGTTTCTCTAGTCTAAAAACCACCCAGGAAATGCTGAAGAGTTTCACCTTGAGATTCCAATAATGGCAGGAATAGTTCTTCTAGGGATGGATGAACAGAACGGAGTTCGGAAATTCAGTCGGGTTCAGTTTGAAAATCGAGTTTGGAAATTTGGTTCGGTTCGGTTTGAAATTTGAGTTCGGTTCAGAAGTTCAGTTCGGTCAACCAAACAGACCTAGTTCGGTTGAATTCGGAACTTCCTAACCAAGTTCGGCCATTCAAAACCAGGTTTTTTGGTGTGTGTTGCCACTAGGGATGGGCGAACAGAACGGAGTTCGGAAATTCGGTTCGGTTTGAAATTCGAGTTTGGTTCGGAAGTTCGGTTCGGTCAACCGAACATACTGAGTTTGGTCCGAACTCCAAACTTCCGAACCGCGTTCGACCATCCCGAAGTTCAACAATTCAGATCAGCAAGACCTCATCAGGCCAGGGCTGCGAGTAGTGGTAGGTAGAACGTATTTTGTTTGAATTTGTAATACCCATGCTGGATTAGTTTAGTTGCTAGGATAGTGTAATTTTAATGAAGCAGCAAACTCATCTGGTCTTGCCAAACAGGTGTCTTGTTCTCTTGCAGCAAGGTGTTAAGGAGAAGAAACATCTAATTGCTTCATTTTTATAGAATTCTACTTTGAATTTCTATCTCCCCTCCTAGCCCTCTTTTCCAGAATGACTCTATAAATGAAAATACAATGGATGCTTTTAGATGGACTGCACCCACGTCTTTGCTCTGCCACATACTCAGGTGGCCCGTCTGTTTAAAGGTGGGCCACCAGATGAGCAGACGGAGCAGGTGCATGTGGGGCTGTGCTTGCAGTGCTGCCAGTGGAGCGGAGCACCAAAACCTGGGGCACCAGCTGGAGGCAGATGTGCAGGCGGAGCTGACAGTGCTCCACCAGGATGTTCTGAAGCACTGCTAGCAGGGCTGGAGCAGAGCAGGTGCCCTCTGCTTTGCTTCTGCTCCGCCTGCACATCTGGAAGCCCAACTTTACACAGATGTGCCCCCTGAGTGTGAGGCAGAGCAGAGGTGTGGGTGCTGTCCATCTAAAAGCACCCATTGTCTTTTCATTTATAAGCCACCCAGAGTTCTGGAAAAAGGAGCTAGGAGGGAAGAGAGAAATTCAAAGGAAAATTCTATAAAAATGAAGCAATTAGACATTTCTTCTGTCCATCTAAAAGCACCCATTGGGAATGCAGATATATTATCATGGTTGCGAAAGGAGGAGGTTCCTGAAGGGAATATGGAGGAACAGGAAAATTTAGAGATGCCTCCATTTCTGAATGTAGTTTGTGCTTGTTGAAGGAGTGCACATCCTGTGTTAGTGTAATGAGTCCCAAAGTGGAGGAGGATGAATTTGAAATAGGAACACAGCAGGACTTATGGGAAAGGATACAAATTCAGAGTCCGCAAATGAAGGAATGTGAGTGGTGAGTCAGTATCAAAGGTGAGTGGTTTGAAAGAGTTAACCGTGGAGGTGACAAAATATTTGAGACCGAGGAAATATCTACAGGAGGACAATGGTAGATTAGTTAGGAAGGTAAGGGATCCAAAGTCCCATGAGGAGATAACTCAGATTGTTTTTCCCCGTGGGGATGCATTAGAGACAAACCACAATGCCTCTGGACAGTTTGGCATGAAAAGACAGAAATGAACATTAGGAAGCGATTTTTAAAGGGTTGGAATGAGAGAAGATATAGTCTAGTGTGGAAAGAACTGTGAGAAGCGTAATTTGAAGAGTAAGCTGGGGAGTACTCATAAAGCTTTTTTATGTCTTATTAGTAGAAGTAGTCAACTGGCATTAGGGGTCAAAGCAGTGATGTATGTAACTCCACTTTAACATTATTATTAATTATTATTATCATTTATTTCTATCCCTCCTGCCTCTGGCAGCTCGGAGCAGCTTTAACTAGGGCTCAAATGAATAGTAAAATTTGTTTTTGCAACTATTTCTGAGTTTCCTAGGACTGGTTCTGAATACTCGGTACTTTGAAAATACTTGGTAAAATATAACCGAGTACCAAGTATTTTCCAAATACCGAGAAGGGATGTCAAATTCCGTTTAGGGATCAATCCATAATTGCCTGAAAATGGCAATTATGAATTGATCTGAAATGATCTGTACCAGGGCCTTCACCCGTAATTTACAGGCACTGTGGGGGCTGGCCCCTGCTGATCAGTGGGAGTGGGGGAGTTCTGGGGAGGAGGTTGGGCACTGAGGGGGGCAGCGCTGGTACTTACCCAGTGGGTTGATCACCCCTCCAGCCCATGCTCACCTCTTGTGGCACTCAGCTCAGCTGCTGCCTGTTGCTCACCATACTTTTTAAAAAGAAAAAAAAAGAACTGTGCCTTCAAGAAACGGCCATTCTGTGCATGTGCAGCCCTTTCCCAAGATGGAGCCGGTGGCGTCAGCGCCATCTTGGGAAAGGCCACCCATTCTGAGCATGCATGCAGTTGTGCTGCGCATTACTTTTTTTGCAGATAAAATCGCTCCGATTCATCACAACTTCGATGCTGCATTTGCGACAGTGGGTGAATCAGAGGTAGGGAAGCCCTGCCATGTCTGCTGTTGTGGGATCAGTTTCAGTGGGTATCTCCCGCTGACGCAGCGGAGGTTCTTGGGACAGTTCAGGCCACCAGTTGTGTATTAGATCCATGCCAGTCCTGTCTGGTGAAGGCCAGCCAAGAGACGTTGGGGCTCCTGCTGGCAGGGGTGGTCAATGCCTCCCTTATGGAGGGCAGAGTGCTGAGACGTCTCAAAGAGGTGGTGGTGCAGCCTCTGCTCAAGAAGCCATATTTGGACATTGACGCACTGGCCAGTTATTGGCCAGTCTCTAATCTTCCCTTTTTAGGGAAGGTTATTGAACGGGTGGTGACCCGGCAGTTACAGGGGCATCTGGACCTGGCCAGTTTTCTTGATCCCTCACAGTCTGGTTTTTGCCCTGGGTTTCACATGGAGATTGCACTTGTGGCCTTGGTTGATGGCCTACGCTGTGAATTGGATCAGGGCAGATCATTGATTTTGATCTTATTGGATCTGTCAGCATCATTTGATACCGTTGACCATGAGATGTTGGTGATAAGGCCACAGGACCTAGCTGGGGTGAGTGGGATTGTTCCTGAATGGTTCCGCTCATTCCTGGCTGGGAGAACTCAGTGGGTGGTTCTCGGGGAATGTACGTCATCGCTCCAGAACCTCACGTGTGGAGTCCTGCAGGATTCTATTATATCCCCTCTCCTGTTCAACGTGTATATGCAACCTTTGGCTGAGGTCATGAGAGGATTCGGCGTGCAATGTCATTAGTACACCGATGATACCCAATTTTACCTTTTGTTTTCCGGAGACCCAGGCCCGGCAGTCTAGGTGCTTACCTGATGCTTGGAAGCCATGGGGGACTAGATGAGGGCGAGCTGTCTGAGGTTGAATCCCGACAAGATGGAGGTGATGTTGGTGGGTAGGGCTGAGGGTTGGTGGTTCCCATCATTGGCGGGGTCTGCCCCTTTGGCCACTCAGGTTCGTAGTTTGGGGGTGCTCCTTGACCGACAGCTCTGCCTGGATTGTCAAGTGGAGGCTGCAGTGAAGGGAGCATTTCGCCAATAACATCTGGTGCGATGGCTGCGGCTGTATGTCTCAGAATTGGATCTGGCCACCATCATCCATGCCATCAATACCTCTCGACTGGACTACTATAACGCACTCTAGATGAGGCTACCCCTGAGGATGGTCCGGGGGCTGCAGCTGGTGCAGAATGAGGTGGCCTGTCTCCTAACAGCAACAAGCCACCGCAAGCACATTAGACCTGTGCTCCATACTCTGCACTGGCTGCCTATTGTCTTCCGGGCCCAATTCAAGGTGTTGGTGATGACCTATAAAGCCCTAAACAGCTTGGGTCCTGCTTATCTGCGAGACTGCCAAAGGCCACAGGTCATTTTGTGGCCCTTGCGGTTGACCGGGGGCACCCAACTTGAAGTCCCTCAGGTATCCCAGGTGGCAATGGCATAGAGGGCATTCTCGGTGGCAGCACCTCAGCTGTGGAACTCCCTCTCGATGGAGGCCCATCTATCCCCAGACCTCCTCTCTTTCCAACATTATTGTAAGACCTGGTTGCTCTGCCAGGCCTTCGGGGAGGGCGGTGGGTAGGGTGGGGAGATTGGGGAGAGGGTTTTTCTGCCTTTTAGCTTTTCTGCTTTTAGTATTTTTTAATATTTTAAATATTTGTAGTATTTTCAATGGATTTTATAGTTTATTGTGATTGTGTTATGTTGTGTGCCACCCTGAGCTGCCAGTGTGCAGGAGGGTGTGGGATATAAATATTTGTAATAAAAATAAATAAATGTGCAGAATGGCCATTTTGCAAAGGTGCAGTTCTTTCCTCTTTTTTTAAGAGTATGGCACACAACAGACAGCAGCTGAGCTGAGCGGCGCAGAAGGGAAGCGCGGGCTGAAGGAGCGGGGAACCCACTTGGAAGTACCAGCACTGCCCCCCCGGTCCCCCAGAATGCTCCCCTCAGCCCATGCCCCAGCCTTGTCCCCCTCCCCCAGGTCTCCCCTCCACTAAAGCTCATTAGAGCAGTGCCAGCGCCACTCCAATGAGCTTTTTGGTTTTTATTGTGGGTAAACCGAACCCGTACCCGTAATAAAAACCGTAAATTATGGATCCATATACGTAATGGATCCGAATCTGTAATTTGCCTTGGTTTTCCATCCCTAATACCGAGTACCAAATCATCCCCATATGTTGGTCCGAGTACTGAAATGTGTACCAAATACTGAATTCTTTGGTTACTCGGTACTCAGTAAAACCAAGTCGAATAATGAGATACTCTGTAAAAACCGAATAATTTTGAATACCGAAATTCAGCACTAGCTTTATTATTTCTTATGCATGTTGGAGGACTGTACTGATGCCCTATGCAGCCCTGAAACATGCATAAGAAATGTTAAACCGGTGTTAAAACAGAGTTAAGGTGCATGTCTGTTTTCACACTAGATCACCTAAATTTGAAAAGCAGCTGGATGTCATGAGTAAAGAGGTAGTGAACAGTAGAGGGAATTGTTAAGACTAAAGACAGAGGCAGGGACCTGGCCACAAGTACAAAGCAAGTGGATGATTAATTCTGCTCAGGATCTTACTTGGTTAGCAAACACTCCTGAAAGCTCAGTATTTCCATTTGGAATGGGAACACTTGCTCTCGTCTGAGCCCTTTAGCAGGAAGGCTAGGAGGAGGGTTGAGAGGATGGCAGAGTTGGAAGGCAGGCAAGACTGGAGGCAGGTGAGACTAGGTTTAGGGATGGAGGCAGGTGGGCTAAAAACAGGCCTGAAGGAAGAAGGAAATGCTCCTTCCCACACCTGCGGTTTTCCTGCCCTCTTAAATCGGCCACATTAGGCTTTGGCCTACTTTGCTTTAAAGCTAAAGCTGGTCCTATGTGGCAGCCCATGACAAAACAGGCATGGATCAGCCAATCAGAATCCAGTGGGGAAGCAAGGGAGACTAGGGCTGGTACTATGGACCCACGAGGGACTCCCTGGTGGCAGTGCAGAGCTATAAGAACAATTTGCTGGGAGCCCCACAGATTGTGGTTCTGGAGGGGTAAGTCCTTGTAAAGAATGGTTCTAGAGGCCTGCATTCTAACAGCTGATACCACTAGTTATCAGTGATTTTGATTCACCTTAGTGACTGCCGCTAGTCCTAATGTTGGCATCTCAGCTCTGATACCTGAGCTAATGTAGACACTTCTCCTGCCCCCCCAACAACTGACCCAATGGGGGTTGGGGAAGTGGCAGTGGCGGCGCAGTGAGCAGCAGGGCTAGGGTGGGCCCCAACAAAAACTGTGAGTTGCCGGCCCATGGTTCCATCTCCCCCACCCCCTGGGTTGGAGGACAGGGTGGGGCCAGCACTCCAAAGAGCGGGGACTTCCAGCCCAGAGGCGCCAAAGGCAGCTGGTGGCCTGGCTGTGCTGCAGGTGCAGCCCTTGGTGGGGTCAGGGGTGTGGGGCAGGTTATTGTGATTGGAGGAGTGGGGTTTAACTGGAATTTATGGGGGGGAAGTGTTTTAGTTAAAAATGGGGAGACGGGTTGAAAGGGAAAGTTTTGAAGTGGATGGGGAAAGAGGGTGGGTTGGTATCTGGGATGCCCCTCTGTGGCAGAGGGGGGAAGGGGGATTGGGGATGGGGGGAAGCTGTGGGGGGAGGTGAGGTATGGGGAATGTATGGGAAAAATGGGGGGAGGGGGAGGGAGGGAGTGGAGGGAGCACTTGTCCTAGGTGAGAGACAGGTCGGTGCTCCCAGCAAGGAAAAACCCATGGTGGCCGCATGTGGAGGGAGGGGGGAGGGAGAGGGCCTGAGTGGTGAGAGCATTGGGTGGGAGTGAGAGGGAGGGAGATCTACCGGCTGCTTCCCCAGAGGAGGGGGTCAGAACGGTGTGGATGGGAAGGGGGGAGTGGCTAGAGAGATGGTTCTGGGACAGGGATGGTATGGTCCATGGGGGTGTGTGGTTCGGGTTCCCAGGGGACCCAGGTCTCTTGTGGAGGTCAGAAGAGCCTCCCCCACTCTCACTGGGGGTGAAGGAGGAGCAAGGTCTGCCAGTGGGGGCTGATGTTGTTAAATGCAAGGTCCGTGGTAAATAAGGCCCCGGCAATCCGAGATGTGATCCTGGACGGGGCTGCAGAGCTTGTATGTGTTACGGAAACCTTGCTGGATGAGGAGGCGGGGCCAGTCTTGGCCAACCTTGTTCCAGGTGGGTATGCCATGTCCCTTCAGCAGGGGAGATTGCCCCCTGGTCTCAAGGAGGCTGTGGTGCGCCCCCTGCTGAAGAAGCCATCTTTAGATGTGGATGCACTTGCCAGCTATCAACTGGTCTCTAACCTTCCCTTTTTAGGGAAGGTTATTGAATGGGTGGTGGCACTGCAGCTTCAGGTGCACCTTGACAGCATCGGTTTCCTTGACACATTTCAATCGGGATTCCATCGCAGCTATGGCACAGAGACAGCCTTGGTGGCCTTGGTGGATGATTTCTGCTGGGAGATGGACGCAGGACGTTCAACACTTCTGATCCTGCTAGATCTCTCGGCTGCTTTTGACGCATGGACCATGGGCTGCTCTTGAGATGGTTGTGAGCCCTGGGGGGCCTGGACGGGACTGTCCTTGGATGGTTCCACTCATTCCTCTAGGGGCGAAGCCAGTGGGTTGTCCTGGGGGCTGAATCTTCTATCCCCCGGGCCCTGGATTGTGTCATTCCACAAGGTTCCATTCTGTCTCCATTATTGCTTAATGTATATATGCAGCCCTTGGGGGAGAGCGTGAGAGGGTTTGGTGTGCGTTGTCACTAATATGCTGATGATACCCAGCTTTACCTCTCCTTTTCAACCGACCCAGGTCCTGCCGTCTTGGTGCTGTCCCAGTGTTTGGAGGCCGTGGCGGATTGGTTGTGGCAGAGCAGACTGAAGCTCAATCCTGATAAGATGGCAGTGGGCAGGGCTGGCCCAAGGGTTTGAGGGGCTATGTGCCAAGCCTTGCTGCAGGGCCCCAAAGGCATGCGGAACCTTATGGCTGGCAGAGCTCTAGGGAAGGGCTTGTACATTGTAGGCGGAGCCCTGGCAGAGCTCTAGGGAGGGGTTTGTCCATTGTTGGCCGAGCCTACAAAAATCCAGCAACAAGGAGTTTTCAGCATTAAGATGTGATGGACAGAACATTAGCTTACACTGGGAACTCCTTGCTGCTGAGTAAAACTCTGCCACTTGGAGACTGAGAGAACCCTCCTACTAGCATCTCACACAGTCCAAAGTCTGACCACAGTTGCAAAAAGGAACATAGGATCACATCTTACAATACTAGAGAGGGAACAAACATGCACTGAAGTTTATAGCTTCCTTGCACGCTCATTTTCAATCGTGCATGTTCGTCTAACACACATCCCCACTCACCCCCCTACTCATCCCCATGCACGGAGCAACCGGGGGAAATGGTGGTTACTATGTGGGTGTGGATGGGGAGTGGGGATGCATGTGCAGGCGAGTGCATGCCCCATTCACGCACTGACGCACCCACGGATGCCCCACCCAGTGGAGCCATGTAAAAATAGCATGTGAGGAGCCACTTGAAGAAGAACAGAAGGTTGCTATCTTGTAAATAAGGTTCATTGAGATGGCTCCAATATTCTCATAACACCCATCCTTCCAGCACCGCATGGAATTTTTTCCTTATATTTCTAGAAAGGGTTAGAAGGCACTGTCATTCTGAGGGGGAAGAGCACTTTTTATACTACAGGAGCTCAAGACCATCATGTGGCTATTATTTGAATAGGGTGAGCATACCCAACCCGGTTGTGAGAATGTTAGGTGCCATCTTGAAGAACCTTCTTTACAAGGTTACAACCTTCTGATCGCTCACATGGGAGGAGCTGTTTGTAAACAAACAGCTTTATCTACCAGTCTGATCAGTTGTCCCAGCTGCTGCTGCTGCTGCTGCTGCTGCAGTGCTACAGGAGGGAGAGGCAAGTGAGGGATGGGGTCCGGCCGCACATGTGGCACATGCCAGGGGCCGACCCTGGGAGCAGACAGCATTGGCGGGCTGCGGGGGGCGAGCTTTCTACCCTCCCACTCCCTAAGGAAAGGCTCCCTCCGGTAGTGGCAGTGAGCACTGAGCAGCCCCGGCCTGGCTGCCTGGTCTCACTCTTCCCCCTTTCCACAGGACAGACCATGTTGGTGGGCTGCGGGGTGTGTGTGTGTGTGTGAGCTTTCTACCTTTCCCCTCCAGGAAAGACTCCTTCCAGTAGAGGCAGTGAGCACTGAGTATCCCCAGCCTGGCTGCCTGGTCTCACTCTTCCCCCTTTCCACAGGACAGACCGCGTTGGTGGGGTGAGCTTTCTACCTTTCCCCTCCAGGAAAGACTCCCTCCCATAGAGGCAGTGATCACTGAGCAGCCCCAGCCCGGCTGCCTGGTCTCCCCCTTTCCATGGGGCAGACAGCATTGGCAGGCCACGGGAGAGCTACCCTCCCACTCCCTAAGGAAAGGCTCCCTTCCCCATCCCGGGTCAGCGAGTGAGTTTTTGACCTGGCCACCCCCCTTCCTCTGGGCCCCAGACCGGTCCCCAAAGGCTTAAGAAACTCACTTGCAGTTGAGTTTGTCGCGCTTCAAAACTTTGCCCGCCTGCCTCATTTCTTCTGCTGCCTAAGCCTGTCTCGTGTGCCCAACAGAAGAACGCCGATGCAGGCACAGTAGAGACTTCCGTCCGGAGGCAACACTGATTTGGTTCAGCACTGCACAGCCCACCGGTGTTGTGTGCCCGGCGGTGGCGGCAGAGGAAAGGGGAGGGGGGCATGTGTCAGCTGGCAGGGGGGGACCAGGGTAGCGGGAAAACCCACAAAACCCAAGATGGGACAGGCGGCTGGGTGGCAGGCTTTGCTACCAATGGGGGTGGGGGGGAAATTAAATGGCGGTGTCCCGACTCCGTCTCCAACCCGCGGCAGTGGTGTGTGGCCACCGGTGGGCACCGGTGGCACATGCCTCGGGCCAGCGCTGGTGGTGGGTAGGGCAAAGGAGGTGTTGGCTCCCCTCATAGAGGGGGTCCAGCTTCCTGTAGCCCAGCAGGTTCAGAGTCTGGGAGTACTTTGGACTCGGATCTCTGCCTGGATCGGCAGGAGGAGACGGTGGCTAAGGCTGCCTTCCGCCAGCTGCATCTGGTGCGGAGGCTGCATCTGTATATTTCCAGACTCGACCTGGCCACCCTCATCCATGCCTTTATCACCTCGAGGTTGGACTATTGCAACGTGCTTTACGTGGGGCTTCCCCTGATGCTGGTTTGGAGGCTGCAACTGGTGAAGAAAGCAGCGGCTTGTCTTCTTACAGGGATGAGCCAACAGGAGCATATTACTCCCATGCTCTGCATGCTGCACTGACTGCCTATAGCATACTGAACCAGATTCAAGGTGTTGGTTTTGGCCTATAAAGCCCTACAGTCTTGGTCCTTCATACCTCAGGGATCGCCTCACCCTCCACGCCCCAGAGCGACCCCTTCGGTCTGCCGGGGGTGCCTTCTTGGAAGTCCCCCATGTAAAGCAGGGGGCCACAATGGAGAGGGCATTCTCAGTGGCTGTGCCACGATTATGGAACTCCCTCCGGGAGGAAACCCATCTGGTCTCAAGTCTGTTGGCTCTCCGCCGGGCCAGCAAAACCTGGCTGTTCTCCCAGGCCTTCCGAGGAGGGGAGGGTTGGTTGGCATAAAAATCTTGAGGGTGGGGGGTTGTTTTTAGGAGGATTTAAGATGTTTTAATTTTTTGTGTTTTATTATTGTTTTAAATTATTGTGATATTTTTGTGCTGTAAGCCACACCGAGATGCCATGGGCATGAGGGGGCAGCTAAGAAATATAAATAAATAAATATAATGCTCAGTGGGTCACGCTTTCACAGTGTTTCCTGCCACTCGGCACAAACAACATGCACCATACATGTCTATTCCTGGCCTACTAATAGGGCTCTGATTTTCCATCAGGTAATTGTGCTGCACGCGCACAAGCTCAAAGCAAAGTCCTGCTTTGGTGTTGACACAGTAAGTTCAATAGTGAAGAGGAAACACAGAGACCGGGCATTCTTTAAAGTAGATATTGATGCTCCCTAGGCAACGCTTGAAGACAAATGCCACCGCTAATTGGCCACGTTGCAAATATTTACAGCTGTGGAAGGATGTTTGCAGACTGTCCGAGAGTAGCCATGGTTGCCTGGCCTTACTAACTGCCATGTCAGTGCTGAGGAGCAAGAAGAATAGGGATGGGCGAACAGAACAGAGTTCGGAAGTTCGGTTAGGTTTGAAATTCGAGTTCGGAAGTTCGGTTAGGTTTGAAATTCGAGTTCGGTTTGGAAGTTCGGTTCAGTCTACCGAACAGACCAAGTTCGGTCAACTTCCGAACCAAGTTCGGCCATTCAAAACCAGGTTTTTTGGTGTGTGTTGCCACTAGGAATGGGCGAACAGAACGGAGTTCAGAAATTCGGTTCGGTTTGAAATTCGAGTTCGGTTCGGAAGTTTGGTTCGGTCGACCGAACAGACCGAGGTCGGTCCGAACTTCTGAACCGCGTTCGCCCATCCCTAAAGAAGAACGCCTTGAATACTTACAAAAGAGTGTGTTCCAGTGGAAATGTAGAAAGCAATTAAACTGAGCAGTCTTACCTTGTTTTCTCTCAAAAATACAATCACTATTATTCTAGGTACCACATTTCTTTGATTAAAGTTGCGGTATAAATTTTAAAAACCCAGCCTTGCCTGTGGCTGCTAATTGAGAATGGTTATAAATAAAAGGCAGAGTTTATTGCTTTGGGCTAAACCAGGACTGAACAAATTAAAGTCGATCTTGGTTTTCTCTCTTTGGTGAGCTAGATCACATGGGGGAGCAAATAGGTTGTTAGGGCATATGTTTTAGAATCGGTAGGTATTTCTTTCTTTAAGCTACTTGAGCAGATTTTTCCGACACCAGTAGGGGTCTGTAAGAGGACGGGTTTTGTCTGTATTTTGTAGGATTCTGCCTAGAGCTGAAACAAGTAGCTCGTTTGATACTCGCAAGAAATATTCAAATTTCCAGTTATCTGAATTGGTACCCAAACACCGATCGGGGACCCAGACACCTGAAAATACAGATTATTTTGGTAACTGATAGAGGTGTGCACCAGGTGCCCATGTTTTCATTTTTCATTTCTGTTATTTAAATATTTAGTTTTTGTTTTCATAAATATCAAATTGTCGTTTTTGTTTTTGTTTCGTTTTTGTTTTCCATTGGTTTCAATGGAAAACACATTTTCATCTGTAATGTTTTGGTTTTTCATTATATTTATGAGCCCTGGATTGATTATACCTCCAATGGAAGGCTTTATGTGTACCAAAAGGATTGGATAAAGGAATCCAATTTTAGAAGTGGTTGAATTATTTTATTTTGCAAAAATCTTCATTTACGTTCTTAGGTGTACCTTCGTTGCCTCAAATTTAATCTAGATGAAACTTGGCAAGTATATTCCCCTTCCAACATTTACTTTCTATGACAAGTTTAAGATGGATTGGATAAAGGATATTGGTGTTATAAGCAATTAACTTTAAAATGTATGTCTGACTGTAATATCTTTGTAATCCAAGCAGTGTACATGAAATTTATCAGGGATATCTATCATACTTTTATGATCATATCTGCTAAATATCAGAAATATTTGATAAAGGGTCATAATTTTATATGCCTGCACATCATATGCAGAGAAGGAGCCTATGCCAAGGATTCTCTTATGTGACACTGTGGTATAATATCAGTTTGTGATGCCAATTGGGCAGCAGAAATGTCAACCAAATTCTCATTCTGTGCTGTGACCATTGCAACATCTCTTCCCCCACTTGTTACTGGGAACTCAGAAGAATCTGTTTAGGAAAGAGTCAGTAGAGATTCTCTTATGTCCTCTGTCACAGTGCTGCAGGATGTGATTGTGGTGATAATTGGCCAGCCTGGATGTGTAAACTATGTCTCCTGACTGCTGGGATGCTATCCCCAAAGTCCCAGTTATGGCCCATCTCAAAGCCACCATTGATTGGTCCTGTAAAGCTAGAAGCATGCAGTAATTGGCCAGTGAATGTGTCTGTCAGTCTGTTGTGTTGCTCCACATCCTCCCTCCTTCCCCCTGCCATGCCAGGTGCCTGCCTCTGACTGGCACTGCATGTGCTGCTATTTATCTGGATAATGGTCTTCAAGGGAACAACTTCAATTGCTTATAAAATTGGTCCCTTTATCAAATTGTCCTGTATTTTGGCAGAGATGACAGGGAAGTTATGTGATACATTCCCGCCAAATGTCCTGTAAACAGGATAGAATATAAAATGTTACACCTGGAAATGTATTTTCAAGTGAATGTCTTGTATCATCACGATCCTTTATCCAATCATTTTGAAAATTGGCAGGAGTGTTAAGTGTGTGGAGGGACATAGTATTTACAGGTTTCATGCAAATAGGATGGAAGATAAAGAAGTTGTAGTCATGAATATGTATGGAGCATTTTCTTAAAATCACAACATTAAATTGCTTCTAAAACAACAATTTTTATTATCATTATTATAATAAGAAAAATGACATGCACACCCCTAAGTAACAGTGCTTAAGGGGTGTTCTCAGGTAATGGAGGAATATATGGCCGTTTTTAAATGGGCTGTGGCTCAGGGCAGTCCATGGGTGCACTGCTGCAGGGGTGTGTGTGTGCATGGGCGCACACACACACACACACACACACACACACACACACACACACACACACTCCATGTCATGGAGCAACTTGCATTTTTGCCAGTTACTCTGTGCGTGGAGGGTGGGTAGGGATGCGTGGGTCACTGAAACGTTCACCCACCACACATTTACGTGGCATACTCCCCTGCATGGACCATGGGTTTCCATGAATGTGAGCATCTCATGTACAAAGGGCCTATGGCATGGATCAGTCCCCTGTCCTTGTGTGCATGCCTTCATCTTTGCTTCCTTCCCATGAGATCAGTCTTTCAGTTCTTGGTGGTAGGAACTGGATCCGGAGACTACAAAGGGGTTCCAGGCCTGCCGTCCCCACCCCTGCCTCTAGATAGTTTCATTCTATTCAGGTGTCCAAGTCAGGTGAGCCTTCTTCTTTTTGATGAGCTCAGTTTCTAGTGGCTGCGCTGTTGTCTGTCCGATGCTGGCTTGTTACCGTATCCTGCAATTTATCATTAGGGATCTTCCTTAAATATTAGCTATTAAGACCATTGATATGAAGTTGAGATTGCTTCTTAAGAGCCCGTGTTTCAGAGCTGTAGAACAGTGCTGATAGCAAAGGTAAGGAAAATCTTAACAGTATAGGATAACAGCCAAAAGTGGGTGTTTTCAGACGTGATGAGATCACAGTGAACCACGCTGAATACCTACATGTGGTCACTGTGCCCTGCACATCTGTTCGGTGGCTGCCAGATGTTTGCCACACTGAATACCCACATGGGGTCAATTTCAACCACACTTCCGGGGCTCCCGGCGTGAAAATCCCCAGAAGCGTGGTGAAAGTGATTCCTGGCCAGAACCAAAAAAAAGTAACATCTGGCCAGCGATCACGGCCCGGAATCCCCAGCGGGATTCCGGGCTGTGGTCAAACTGGCCAGATGCTTTGGCGGCATTGGCCTTGCCGCCCACCCATCACCCCAGAGGGCAGATGGCGAGGGAGCGTGGAGGGGGCGGGGCCATGTGGCCACATGTTGCGCCATGCGGTCCCGCCCCCTCCCTGATTCCCCGCCGGGATCCCTGGCACGTCTGTTTTCCGTGCCTGGGTGATCCCGGTGGGGAATCTCTGGGTTGTTTTCGGGACAGGGAGAAGCCGCCTCGTCACGTCTGAAAACACCCAGTATTGCCTTGTCTCCAGCTTGTCTTAGCAGAAGAAGCAGAAATCTGACATGTAGCTTGTTGAAGTGGAAATTGCATTGATAAATGTATTTATTTTGAGGTGCTTTTACCCCACTCCCTCCTGCCCACATGGCAGCTCAGGGCGGATGAAAGCCAAAAAAGAACAATATAAAAACAATTCAAAATAGTTTTAAAATCAAATGCATAAAATTTAATAAAACTACCAAAGAAGAGAACCAAGTCCCCCCCCATCCTACCCAACCCTTCCCACCATATCCGTCTCCTTCCCCAAAGACCTGGTGGAACATCCAGGTCTTACACTGTCTCTGGAATGAGGGGAGGTCTGAGGCTAGGCGGGCCTTCGTTGGGAGGAAATTCCACAGCCTAGAGCAGCCACCAAGAACGCCCTCCCCATCGTTGCTACCCAGGATACCTGGGGGACTTTGAATCGGGCATCCTCGGACAACCACAGGGTCCGCACCATGGCCCGGGGCATGAGGCGGTCCCACAGGTAATCAGGGCCCAGGCCATTTAGGGCTTTATAGGTTAACACCAACACCTTGAATCAGGCCTGGAAGACAACAGGCAGCCAGTGCAGAGAACGGAGCATCAGTGTAATGTGCTCACGATGACCCATCCCCAAGGAGATGAGCCAATGCATTCTGAACCAGCTTCAGCTTCCAGATCATCACCAAGGGTAGCCCCGCATAGAGTCAGTTGCAATAGTCCAGTCTAGAGGTAATGAAAGCATGGATGATGGTGGCCTATATATAAAGCATATCTATTTCCATCAGACTAACAAGCAGGTTATTGAATGGGCAGTGGCACTGCAACTCCAGGCGCATCTGGATAGTATCAGTTTCCTTGACCCTTTTCAGTCTGGGTTCTGCCACGGCTATGGTACTGAGACAGCGTTGGTGGCCTTGGTGGACGATTTCCACCAGAATTTGGATGCAGAATGTTCAACATTTCTGATCCTGCTAGATCTCATGGCCGCTTTTGACACCATGGACCATGGTCTGCTGTTGAGATGGCTGCGAGACCTGGGGGTTCTGGACAGGACCATCCTCGGGTGTACCCACCTACTCGGGTGTACCCACTTGTTGGTGTTCTATTAGTTTGCGGAGGAGTTGGTGTGTGTTTGGGGAGGAGTAAGCGGGGTTATAGCTACCAGGTGGATTATGAATGATAGCTACCGGCAGAGCGTCACCATCACAAATTGATCTGGACTGGGAAGCCACTTGCTTCCCGGTCAGAATTGGGTCCCGCCACAGAACTAATGTTCATGAGGCTGGTCCTGGGGGTATGGGGGTGGAAGGAAGCCGCATGAAGGTACGGACCCTTGTGTTTCATCCAGCAGCCTGCCCACCCTCCATGCCATACAACCATGGCAGCTGCTACCTGGGCCAGGAACAGTGGGCTATCACATGTGATAGCTTGTTTGGCCCACGTGGGCAGGCATTCTCCCAGGCGTCTTGTCAAGGTTTCCAGAATCTCAGCCCAAACTAGACACCAACATGGCTGTGTGAACTCTGGGGCCAACATCTGGATGGCCCCCAACAAATGTCACATTGGCCCACAGGATTAAGCAGGTCTAAGCAGGCCCCCATCATGTTTCTTAACACCCACTGTTGCTGTAGTAAGAAGTGGATGGCTGGAGAACAGGGCTTGGGATGGCTTGGGTGTAAATTGTCCGGCAAATCAGTTCAGATTGGATTTGTGCTTGGGAGATTTCTCTCTCTCTTTCTGCAGCATTTCCCTCTCTGCCTTGAAATGACTGCACAGGGCTCACAAGAGAGGGAGCTGAGCCTCCTTGGTTACTAAAGTGGTGGGGGAGGGACAGGAGGAAAGGGGAAGCACCTGGCTTACCTGCCTCCCTGCTGTACCTTAGGGCATTTTCTTCTCTCTTTCCCCCCACCCCCTTGAATTCCTTAAGTTTGTTAGATCCACATTCACATAATGTGGGTGAGTGGAATGCTTACACAACGCCCACATGTAAGAGGCTAGCATTTGTTATTAACATCCCACATTGTTGATTTGGTCCAAGGTTGAGGGCTTGGGTAGAGAGCCAGAAACCAAGCTTAGGACCATAGCTGAAAACCTAGGGATTCTGGGTTTTGAACTGTGTGTGTTTGTGTGAACACTGTAATAAATCTGCACTTGTGACAGGTAGAGCTAAAATTCAGATTCACAGTTAATATAATTTTCATCAAGAACACCTAGTTCATCACCTCCTCTTGCAATGCACAAACTTACTGGCTTTGCACTACATTCATTTGTTCCTATTCATGAATGCCCTTTGGCAGGTCATTTAGGTACTCCCTCATTCTTTTGGTACATGCCAAAAGTATGGTTAGAGGCATGTTACTTACAGTCCAGACAGGGCAGGTGTTGCAATGCCAACTCCTTTCCCTCCCTCCCCCCCCCCCCCCCCCCCCCCCCCCCAAAACCAGGCGAAGACTTGAGGTTGAAAAACACATGACGCTGGGCTCCTTGGAAAACAAAGACAGCATGATGTGAAGGTACCAAAAAGTCATGGAAGGTACCGAACAGTCACGGGAAATATCGACGATTAAAGAAGTTGCAAAAAATTAAAATAAAAAAATTACCACCTGTGTCCTGTGATCCCGAAAGCAACAGAATCATGAAATGTGTCCCAGGCTCAATAATTCTTCTGGATAGCCAGTGACATTCCCAACATGATAGAATTTCCCATTCAGTTGTGAACAGCAGATTTCGATTCAGAACTGGTGATGTGAATCCCTGCATTTGTTGACTAGCTGATCCTGCAAATACTTGCCCACTGGAAACCAGCCACCTTGACATACCATGGTGCGTCATCATCTAAGGCAAGCACATTCACTCCTGCCTCTAGTAGAAATATATATTATTTCCAGGTGGTATAGAAATATTATACATAAATAAATAGTCTGCTAAGAAAAGCAGGCATGCTCTGGAGGTCTATAGAAACCTTCCACCTAATCCCTGCAGCACCCTGGACAGCTCCAAGTAGCTGCAGCAGGGATTCAGCTACTGCTATCTAGCACTTTGGAAAGTCAGCAAGCAACTAAACCTCTTTCTTTCAAGTACCCAGTCTTTTATAGCCTAAAGAGGGCATGTCCAAACAGAGTGTCTCCAGTTTTTAAAGGGCTATGCCACTTATACAAACATAACAATTCTTACATGACAAAGGACATTTACAATCCTATCGCAGAGTGCAGTACTTATCACACCGGTGCTAAGTCTGAAACTAATTCTGCCTCGTTTTAATTTTTGAAAGGACTAGGTGTTTCGATTGGTCTGGTTGGAATTTGGATCGGATGAAATTCCATTCAGAATTCCAATCAGACCAACTTGAAAAAAAAAAAAATCAGCATCTTTTGCACATGGAAAATGGCCACTGCCCAACACCGAAAGAGCAGCCATCATTTTGGTTTAGGTTAGTGGCCATATTGCATATGCATAAATAGGTCAATCAGAATTCTGTTCTGATCAAAAAGTTTAGATCAGAATTCCAACTGAAATTTCGACATTCATTCTGTTTTTGTGGAACTCTTCTGCAAAAACAGAATGGTTGTTTTGAACCAGCCCTAATGAATGCAAGAGCCTAAATAGATGTGAAACAAAAAATGCCGGTGTGTGCTGCTTCTGTCCCAAGCAGGGCATGTGCTGAGATTCACGCGATACAGAAATGTACCTACTTTCTCACTGTTTCGCCATTTTTGTTATTTTTTGCAAGTTAATTGGGGCTACCACCACGGGCTTCTCCCAAGCCCCGTGTGTGTCTTGTGTGTGCCCTGGGGGGCTGTGGAGATGAAAACATGCTGGCTAAGCACCAGGAAAGTGCTGAACATTGCCATAAAAGTGCTGATGAATTCTCGTCAACTTCCTGGAATGTGATGAAAAATCCCGGAACATGACAAAAAT
This sequence comes from Sphenodon punctatus, assembly GCA_003113815.1. Taxonomy (NCBI): domain Eukaryota; kingdom Metazoa; phylum Chordata; class Lepidosauria; order Sphenodontia; family Sphenodontidae; genus Sphenodon; species Sphenodon punctatus. Next base: position 4,242,328 of record QEPC01003143.1, on the reverse strand, counting down.
GATGAAAAGTCCCCGACAGTGACTAAGTGATGAAAAAGTTGTAGAAAGTCCCAGAAAGTGACAAAAAAAGTCATGGAAAGGGATGAAAAATGGTAATTGATGGGATCACCGGATACTGAAAAAGTACCGACGGACACTCGGTAAGCACTCCCCAAACTGGTTAAAAGATAGAAAGCAAAGAGTTGGACTAAATGGTCAGTTTTCACAATGGAGAGATGTAAAAAGGGGTGTGCCTCAGAGATCTGTATTGTGACCTGTGCTTTTTAATGTATTTATTAATGATTTGGAAAAGGGTGTTAAGAGTGAGGTGATCAAATTTGCAGATGACACCAAGTTATTCAAGGTAGTTAAAACACAAGCAGATTGTGAGGAACTGCAACAGGATCTTACGACATTGGGTGCCTGGGCATTTAAATGGCATATGAGATTTAATGTGGACAAGTGCAAAGTGATGGACATAGGGAAAAATAATCCAAACTATGCATACACAATGCTGGGTACTAAGCTAGGAGTTACCACAAGTACAGTTCTGGTCACCCCATCTCAAAAAAGACATAGCTGAACTAGAAAAGGTACAGAGAAAGGCAACAAAAATGATCAAGGGCATGGAAGGGCTCTGTATGAGGAGAGGCTTGGTTGGTTGGGGCTTTTCAGTTTGGAGACGAGACGACCTGAGAGGAGATATGATAGAGGTCTATAAAATCACGAGTGGTGTGGCGTGGAACTAAAAAACAAGGAGCGGTTATTTACCTTCTCAGCTAGTACTAGAACTAGGGGACACTCCATAAAACTCATGGGTGGCAAGTTTAAAACAAATAAAAGAACATATTTTTTTCACTCGGCGTATAATTGGGTTGTGGAATCTACTGCCAGAGGCTGTGGTAAGGGCCAGTACTATAGCTGAGTATAAAAGAGGTTTGGACAAATTTCTGGAAGATAGGTCCATGAGCAGCTATTAGCCAGACAGGATCAGAGAACATGACGGGAACTGGGCGGAAACAACAGGGAATGGATCCCCCATTGTGACCTGTTGGGTGCTTCTCCCAAGCCACCGTGATGGGCCACTGTCGGAGACAGGATGCTGGGCTAGATGGACCATTGGTCTGATCCAGTATGGCACTTCTTATATTCTTCTGTTCTTAAGGTTGGTATTTCCCTGCAGAACGGGAACACTTGCTTTCTTCTTAGCCCTAAACATAACACAAGCCTCCATCTTCTATAGATACACAAGGAATAAATGATACTTTCAGTGGTTTTAACTATTTTGCTCCCAGGAGTCGTATCCTATTTCACACTCCCCATTCCTTAACAGAAAAACATCACTCTCTCATTCAGCTCCATAGCAAGATAAATAATCTGCACTGAAATTTTCTTTCTCACCTCAATATTTTATTTGAAAGCCGCTCTCTCCTCAGTCAGCAGCTTTATTCACTCTACAAGAATCTCTGGTTGCCACCCAGAGCTCCAGCCTGTAATGAAATACAGAAGGACATAAAATTAATGAAATTCCCCAAATGAAATATCTGATAGTTCCCCATCTGCTAGTGCTTCATTCCAAATGAAACAAATTTGTCAAATCTGGTGGTTAACACTGGGTGATTTTCAGACGTTACGCCGTCCCGATTCATCCCAGTGAATTCCCAGCGGGGCCAAACAGATAAATCACTCCCCGTGGCCAAAAAACGCCCCAAACAGACATGACGGGAGCGGAACCATGGCAGGGAATCGGGCCGACAGATCACGGACCAGGGCAGCGCAACAGACATTACACCGATCCCGGGCCAGGCCGTGGTCAAAGCACCCAGAAGGCCCCAGGGCGGCTCATCCCGGCTGCTGCTGTGTGCCCTTTAAATCTCCCTCCCCAGCCTGTGTTGTTGCCGGTTGCCTGGCAGTGACACTGCATGCTTTGTCCCTGGCTGGGGATCATTTTGTTTGATCCCGGCCAGTGATTGCCATCCAGACATTACTTTTTCTTGGTTCCCGTTGGGAATCTCTTTGGCCACGCTTCCGGACTTGGCCCTGGCCGGAGGTGCGGAAGCGTGGCTATTTTTTGACCCCATGTGGGTATTCACTGTGATGAACATCTGGCGGCCACCTAACAGATGTTCCGGGTGCTTTGGCCGTGCTGTGCGATTGACCGTGATTCACCGTGATTGAGCGTGATCTCGTAACGTCTGAAATCACCCACAGATATTAGTTTCAGCTCTTGTCTCCAAGTTCCTCAGAAGAAGATGAGATTGTATTCTTCCAGACTTCAAGGGGTTCTGGCATAAAGTTTGGAGACTTTGCAGAGAACTTCCAATATCCAGCAAGGACAGCTGAATAAAAAAATATTTCTGTAATTCTCAGCTGCAGTTTGACAGGAGCTGTGAAACACAGAAGACGGCATTTTATTTGTAAGACTTAAAATTGGACTGCGTTGCTGTAGAATTTCCTTTGAAAACTTGTACTGTGTTCAGCTGGCGAAACGCAGGTGCTCCAAATAAAAGACTCCCAATTTAAATCAGGATTTTTTCAGTGTTCATCCATTAAGGCTGAAATGAAAAGTTGCTGTGGATGTTGTCTTTGACGGATCTGCATGTTTGGATCTGGTTTGGTGAAACGGAGGGCGCTTTCCCACGTTAATTACTGTGCACGATTTGCCTCCCATAAAGAATCCAGACCAGAAGGCAAAGCATATGCGGGGTCTGTAATGTGAGACTGTCCCCCGCCATTTTAGCTGGTGATCCTGCAGGGGATTGCCGAGTTGGATTTCCTGACTGCAATCCCCAGCAGGATCACCAGTAAAAATGTGTGTGTGAGGGGGTGGGGTGGGGTGGGGAGAGGGCAGAGCAGTCCCATATTACCAACCTCACATATGGTTTTGCCTTTCGGATTCTTTCCTGGAGGCAAATTGTGCACCGTAAGTAAAGTGGCAAGGCGCATAGATTGGAATGCAATCTGGTCTGTGTTTTGCTGAAGAGCCGGACTGGCTGTGCCCTGTACTTGCACATGTGCAAAATAGCAGTGCCGTACAGGGTGCTGACATTTGCCACCATATTACGCAGGGCAGGACACCCTGCAGTTGGAACTGTGCACGGAGTTCTGATGTGGCTTAACTCCGCAGCGGAATTCCATCTGCTATTCTGAAAACGGGGGAAATCTCTGCAAAGGCAAAATTGCCGTTCCAATTCAGCCCTATCAGCTGTCCAGCGTATTGATTGATTTTGTCACGTGGATTTTTTTTACCCCCAGACGAGGGTCCTGACAACAGGTTGGCTCCCCAAAGGTCGAGGGTGAGAACAACACAAGTGTTCTACCAGCGTGCAGCTGCTGTTATGTCTGTACAGTATGCAGCCTCACTTCCAGTCTAGGGTAATCCAAGAAATCACCGAGGCATAGATTGGGGCGGGGGGCGGGGGAGCATTGCACTTCATGGAATTGGCAAAGGAAATAGTTGGGGTAGGGAAGTGGGGGAAATTACTTGCGAGTCCTGCACCAACAGCTAATATGGGGTTCTTTCTCATGAGTCCTTTATGAAAAGATGGGGGGCGGGGGGGGAGGGCGCAGCTATGAACTGGGTCGGGTAGGGGGAAGAAGGGATGTGTAATTTCTGGGAGGCAAACCATGCACATCACAGAGAGCCAGTGTGGTGTAGTGGATAAGGTACTGGATTTGGAACTGGGAAGCCAGGGTTCAAACCCACCCTAGTCAATGAACTCACTGGGTGGCCTTGAGCAACACAATCTCTCACTCTCGGTTCCCCATATGTTTAAAAAAACCCAAACCAAAATGGAAATGTGTGTTGTCTCTCCCTGTGTCCACCTCACCCTTGTCCGTCTTAGATTGTAAGTCCACTGAGCAGGGATCTGTGACTGTAAAGTGTATGCCTAGCTGTGCTATAGAAATGAGTACTAGTAGTAGAGGGGAGCAGTCATGATGACGAGGAGGCCTGGCTTTGAAGAATTCATGATGCTATCAAGGGCTGTGGCAGCTCTAGCTTAGTTCTGGAATTGCACCAAGCTGGCAACAGCAGAGGAGAGGAGGCTGTTGGGTTGTGTGTCCAATATGTGGCTGCAGTAACATTTGTATGACAGTCTACGTGATCATGATGATCTCACCAAATTCAACACATGTTTATCATTATGTCTAGTAACACCTGGTGGTGGTATTTTAAGGTTTTGGGTTAGAGCAACCCCATGGCTATTCTATCTGCTGTAGGGGGCTGACTCAGGGGAAGAGGAGGCATTAAAGATTTAAACTCACTTTTGTTTCTCTCTGTCAGGTACCTCGGTGGCACAGTGGTTGCAGCTGGATAGCAAGACCAAATGCCGAAATAAACAAATAGCTAAATATCGCACCCCCAATGAAGATTTATTTGGGTATGAATTCACTGAAAGGGATATCCGAATACGAATGGCAGATCAGTTTCAGCTCTAAAGAGGACTGGGCCCAGGATGGGCACCTGAATGGACTTCACTTGATACCACCTCCCAGTTTGATACTGACCCATTCATTCACTCTCGGTGTGACTTTCTACCGAGTTTTAAATTCACCTGATGGTCGTTCCTTCCAGCCCACATTTCTCCAGTTTTCTTGTGATCGTGTCATGTTGGAACCACATCAAAGGTCTTACTGAAGCTGAGATGTATTATGGCTACTGTATTCCTGGTCTCTACAGGCTCCCTCTCTTCCTTCACACTGATTCCTTGTCTTTCACAAACTCCTTGTCATGACTTTACTCCCCCCCCCCCCCCTCAATTTCTGTCCTGGCTTCGCTTTCTACTAGGGATGGGACTCTAGATGGATTTACAGATCCGGGTCAGTTATGGATTTGGATCTTTTTCTCGGGTTTTATACAGATTTGTGTTAAGTAGGGCTGAAACGAGTAGCCAGTTGCTTACTCGTGAATAATTTTGCCATCTCAAGGAACAGGAGTGAGTACTTGGCCATTAATTAGTGTTTGAGGGTTTCTTCCTTGGAAGTGGGGAGGGGGAGAAGAGAGAGAGGGGAGGTGTACCCCAACAGCTACCAGCCCAGCCCCAGCTGCCAGCTCAAGCCCTAGCCTCAGCCCAGCCCGGAGTTGCCTTCTCCAGACACTGGGCTTGCTTGCAGAAGGAGGGGAGATGCAGTGAGCTCACTCCATTTCCCCTTTTCTTTCCCGGATTGTATTTGCCACATCCGCATCAGCCAGGAGATCAGTTTAGCCTCCGCACCCCTGGGATATGCAGTCCTAAGGTTTGAAAACACCACTTCACCCATAGATGCTTGTCCGCCTTTAAACTACAACTCCCAACATGCAGCAGGGTCTGTTGTAGGGGTGTGCACCAGGGCCCCATGTTGTTTTTTGTTATCTATTTTTGTTAAATGTGTTTTCTTCGTTTTTGTTAATAACAAATTGTCATTTTTCGTTATTGTTATTGTTGTTGTTATTGGTATCGGTACCGATTTCAAATGAGGAATTTGGTTTTGGTATCATTATTGGTACTGGTATACACACAATATCTAGTTTTATGTATATAATTTAATAAGTATAATTAAATAATTTAATAATACCATTCATTGAGGGATACGTGGGTAGCTCCACTATTGGGAAAAGAGACCCTGGACCCATCTGACCCCTCTAGTTACCGTCCAGTATCCCTCCTTCTCTTCGTCTCAAAGCTTCTGGAAAGTGTTGTCTACTCCTGCTGCCTGGACCTCCTCTCTGCCAACTCCTCCCTGGACCCTCTCCAATCCGTCTTCTGCCCCCTCCACTCTACTGAAACTGCCCTGGCCAAGATCACCAATGATCTACTTGTCGCTAAATCTAAGTGCCTCTACTCCATTCTTGTCCTCCTTGACCTCTCTGCTGCCTTCGACACTGTTGACCACTTGCTTCTATTGGACTCAGACTGCTTTTAAACGAGGAGCGCTGAAGCGCCTCCTCAACGCCGCATTAAAGCAAAGCCGCCAGAAGTGATGTTCTCTCCATTGCCGGCGGCGGCGGTGGCTGGAGACACGCCGCTTTGGAGCGGTGCGTTCTTAAGACTTCAATTATCTGGCTTAAGAACGTGCCGCTCCAAAGCCCCATGTCTCCAGCCGCCGCCGCCGGCAACGGGGAGAACGTCACTTCCGGCAGCTTTGCTTTAATGCGGCATTGAGGAGGCGCTTCAGCGCTCCTCGTTTAAAAGCAGCCTCACTTTACTCTTTGGGTTTCCGTGACTCTATCCTTGACTGGTTCTCCTCCTACCTCTCTGACCACTCCTTTAAAGTCTCGCTCCCTGAGTCAAACTCCTCCTCCCTCCCCCTTTTGGTTGGTGTCCCCCAAGGCTCTGTCCTCAGCCCTCTCCTCTTCTCTATTTGTTTTAGTTCCCCCACCTATTTATATTTATATTGATTTTTTTTGCCGTTTAATATTTTAATATGGTGTTTTTAAAAATGTTTTAGAAATTTAATTGTATGTTTTAATATTGTAAGCCGCCCCGAGCTGTATGGCAGGAGGGGCGGGGTAGAAATTTATTAAATAAATAAATAAATATTTACACCCTGTCCCATGGCAAAATTATTGCCTCCCACGGATTTCAATATAATTCTCTACACTGATGACACCCAACTCTATCTTTCTGCCCCCTCTCTCTCCTCTTCTGTCCACTCACGCCTCATCAACTGCCTCTCTGATATCTCCGCCTGGATGTCCCAACGTCAACTCAAGCTCAGCATGGCCAAGACCGAACTCCTCATTTTTCCTTCCTCTCCCTCTAACCTGACCATCTGCATCGATGGAGTCACCATCCATCCTGTTCTCCAAGCCCGTAGCTTGGGCTTCATCTTTGATATGCACCTCTCTTTTAAACCTTACATTGACTCTGTTGCCAAATCCTGCCAATTCGCCCTCCATAACATTGCTCGGATCCGCCCCTTTCTCTCTACCTCCTCGGCCAAAATCCTTGTTCATGCCATAGTTATCTCTCGCCTCGATTACTGCAACCTCCTCCTTGCTGGCCTCCCTTGCTCTCACCTGTCCCCCCTTATCGCAATCCAAAACTCTGCTGCCAAGGTCATACACTCTGCCCGTCGCTTCGCCCATGTGTAGCCTCTCCTCTTCTCTCTTCACTGGCTCCCCCTTCCTGAACGTATCCTGCTTAAACTCCTGGTATTCACGTTCAAAACACTCCACAACCAAGCTCCCCCTTACCTCTCGGACCTAATCTCCCTACACACTCCTGCACGTGCTCTCTGCTCTTCCTCTGTCCCCTCCCTCACTCTCCCTCATTTCTCCTGCTCACCTAACCGCCTTCAGCCCTTCTCCCTAGCTGCCCCCCATGCCTGGAACTCCCTCCCTACCAACTCGCCTGTTCCCCACTTGTATGTTTGTTTCTGGAAGTCTGACCTTAAGTCAGTTGCTGTTTTCCACTGCCTGTTACAGCCGTTGCAAGTTTCACATGCAGCTTAGAAATAATGGGCCAAATGGTTGGCTTTAGGTGGCTAGTAAAAGAAAATATTTGGGGGAGTAATTGTGAAATACATGGGTGGAGGATGCCATTCTACACTCTGCAGAGCAAGGAAATCAGAATGCCTTGTATAACACTGACAGGCCACTTACCTTGACTGCCATTATTTTTGTTTAATAAAAACCAGCAGGAAAAAAAAAATTGAGCTTTTATAAACCTTTCAGGCAATCTTAGTTGGAGCTGCATAAACACTTTTGGGGAGAGAGAGAAAGATATATATATATATATATATTCCATTTTCTTACAGAGCTTCCTATTTAAGTGTGTAATTGCATTTAAGTGGCATTGCAGGGCTTCTGAGCCTGACAGAGGGGAAAATGCGATGGATTGTACAGCTAATTTGGTTATGTCAATCCACTGATTTCTCTAAACGCTCTTCGAATAGGCAGATCTGATCAAGCACTTAAGACAGAGGAAGAGGAAGGCCGCTGATTTGCCTTCATGGAGCACAGGGAGAGAGTTGCATAATAGCGCATTACTTCCTGTGGCAAAGGCCTTCCACGGACTTAGCGAAAAGGAACGCATTTTGCTAGCCATGGGAGAGAAATCAAGGCAAGCAGAGAAGGTGCACGAAGCCAAGAATGATTTCATGGCTCTCGACTAAGTTTGGTAAGCCCGGCAATAATGTTATTGGGAAGGTGGGGCTGCACAATACGTACTCTGCATGAAGAGACTGAATTTTTTGCATAGTGAAAACTGTGTCATGTTCTGCTTTGCACTGGTACAGCCATGTTTTGAAGCTGTGTTTGATGACGACCAGGGGCGTACATGAAATAGGTGCAGCCACACTGGGGCCCACATGCCTGGGATCCCCCCCCCCCCCACACACACGGAGAATGCATATGCACATTGGATTGGTTTGCCCCACCAAGGGACCCATTCTGTCTTCTGCACCAGGGCCCATTCCCACCTAGCCATTTCCCTGCCAGTGATGCCTGGCAGTTAGGTATTTACATTGTCTCCAATAGTGGTGAAATAATTCTTCCTAAACTGTTACCGCTAATCCAAAACTTAGTCTGTGACTTTCTAAGAATGGACAATGATGACGATCTAGTCTGACCAGCGGTATGCCATACAAGCTGTGAAATTCATCCTAGATGAATTAAAGCAGAGGTTCCCGTGTAATAAGTAAGGAGTACGAGTGTCATTTGGGTCATGATCCCAAATGATATTGGGAATAATTGGCATGCCAGTGGGGGGTCTTTAGATGGACACTAGGGATGAAATTAATAGTAAAAATTTTATTCGCGATTATTTCTGAGTTTCCGAGGACTGGCTCCGAATAATCTAGTATTCAGTACTCGGTAAAATAAAACCGAGTACCGAGTATTTTCTGAATACTGAGTACAGAATCACCTTATAGAGGGTCAGGAAAAGCCTCCTATGTGAGTCCAAGTACTTGACTGAGTACCGAATACCTAATTCTTCAGTTACTCTCAGTAAAACCGAGTCGAATACTGAGATACTTGGTAAAAACCAAATAATTTTGAATATCGAGTTTCAGCACTAATGGACACCTGTTATGCTCCTGTTATGCCCCATCCCTGGGTGGCCCATCCATAGAAACTTAGAATCTTTATAGCTGTAATGTCCACAGAGGTCATCTAGTCCAACCCCCTGCTCAGTGCAAGAAATCCACAGCAACAGCATCCCTGACAGATGGCTGTCCAGCCTCTGTTTGAAAACCTCAATTTGAAGGCAGGTCACTCTGGGGTGAGGCAGAGCAGGAGTGGAGGAGATGCCGCCTGCTCCAGGCCAGCTCTGCTTGCAGTGCTCCAGAACATCCTGGAACACCGCAAGCGGAGTGGACTGCCCAAACTTGGAGCTCCGAACAGGGTCAGAGCAGCAGTCCGTCTACTCTCAGACAAGGCACTGAAGCTCTGCTTCTGGCCGGGGGAGGAGCTGCATGGGTGGACTGCGGGCCACAGCAGCAGCTGCCGCCATTTAAACCTGTTGCAGCCATAGCTGACCCAGAGGTTCCCCCACCCGCCCATCTAAAAACACCCTATGTTTCTGTCTGGGGCTGTGTCAGATTATAATTCTCAAAATGGGGTCAAACATCTTTGGAATCTAATCTTTGAATGAAAGCCCATCTTCTAGAGGGAGATCTCATCTTCTCTTAAATATTCTGAGCAATGGTGAGTCTTAGGGGTGGGAATAACGGTAAATCCGGAATCCGATAATGCCGGTACTGGGCGTACCGGCATTATTGGATTCAACCCGGTAAATCCGGTCCTGTTACCGGATGCTGGGTACCGGATTTTTTTACATTGCAGCCATTTAAATGAATGGCTGCAATGTAAGTCCCACCAAAAAAGTAAAAAAAAAACAAACCCTCCCTGAGTCCAGGCTGCATGGGTGGAAGGGGGGACACCCCCCACCCAGCCTGCCCAGCCTGGATTTTTGTTAAAAAAAGAGCCCACCCCCCAGCACCAGCGGCCGCGGCATCCCCGCAGCCGCCAATAAGTATAGACCCGATCCCTGGGGGGGGCGGTGTTTAACACCCCCCAACCCCCCAGGGATCACCCCTACTAAAGTTGCCAGTGCTTTACCTTTGCGGAGCTCCGGGTGCGGCGGCGGCAGCGGTGGGAGGTCTGGTGGCCTCAGCGCCGGCTGTGGCTGCCGGTGTCAGAGACGCTCTAGGCCTTCCGGGGAACTTCCGGGTTTCCCTGGAA
>QEPC01003143.1:4207985-4227585 GCA_003113815.1 Sphenodon punctatus | reverse complement strand
GGGGCTCCGTGGTCCCCTGGGCACGTCACCCGGCCCCTTCCCACCCCCCCTCCCCGGCCCCTCCCACCACCTCCGAGTGTCCCAGGACACCCTCCCGGCACCCCAGTGGGCCCTCCCACCTGGACCGCGTGCCTCACCTGGTTCATCTGCCTGCTTCCTGGGCTCCTCGGCGCCTGCCTGCTCACCCACCTGGGTCTGGTGCCTGGGTGTTCTGTGCCCTGTGGGTGAAGAGGGGGGGGTTGTTGGTCTAGGGATGTGCAGGTGGGTGTCCCTTCCTGCCTTGCTTGTGGAGGGCTGGGGCTGGCCCCGGCCCATCCATCCCCCCCTTGGCCCCTGCCCACATGGGCCCGATCCCTCTCCCCTCCCGGTCGCCTGCTTACCCTCAATGTCGGTCTCCAATCCTTCTGAGGCCGGCCCCTCAGTGTGGGATTGCTCCCCCATGGACCATTGGCTGAGGGTGATGAGGGTGCCGGCCTCGGACTCTGCCTGTCCAGCCTGGGGGTCGGTACTCTCCGGGCTGCTGTCCTGGGGGGGGGCTGCAGGTGCCAGAGGTCCCAGGGCATTCCTCCTGGGGGTCCGGGATCCTGGAGCTTGTGGCTACCAGGGGGGCGGTGAGGGGAGGGGGTACCTTCTCCTGCTCCCTGCCCTGGACTACTGTGCTCCCCACAAGCTGTGGGGCAACTATCGAGCCGTTCATGTGCAGGATTCGATCCAGGGCATCAAAGAAGGGGGCAGTCTGGGCTCCGTGTCCGGAACGCCTATTGTTGTCCCTTATGGCCTTGTACCCCCTCTTAAGCTCCTTGGCCTTGGAGCAGCACTGTGCCATGGTGCGATGGTGCCCCGCCGCCTCAATTTCCCGCATTATATCCTGGTAGACGTGCTCGTTCCGCTGGTTGAGCGCGAGCTCCAACTGGTACTCCAGGGTCCCCCAGATACGTATGAAGTCCCGGATCTCCTGCAACCCCCGCTGGCCCCCTCTGTGGTAGGGCTTCCTCTCTCATCTCCCCTGTTGGTCCTCCTCCACCGCCTCTTCCACCACCTCCTCCTCTGCCTGGGCTGGGCCGGTGTCCTCCGGGGGCTCGTCCACCCGGGCCCTTTCCATGTCTGCGGAACGCGGGGGGGTTATGGTTGGGTGAAATTCTGGCCCCTCTCGTAGGCCGCCCCCTTTCCCCCCTCCCTTCTGGGAGCGCGGGCTGGCCCCCCCTTGTTGCCGCTGTGCCCCCTGTTCATCTCCCCTTGTTTCCCCTTACCCATTTCCAGGGTTCCTCCTCCCCCGGTCCGGCTGATGTTCCCAGGGCATCCTGTCCCGGCTCCTGCGGGTGTTGTCCCTCCGCCTTCTCCATCCTCAGCATGACCCCTGCCTCCCCCTCCTCCATCTATGCTCCCTCCACCACTGCCACTGCCTCCTCCACCCTCGCTCTCTTGCCCACCGCTCTCTTCCGCCTCCCTCCTCGCTCCATCCTGTCACACTTCCCTGCTGCAGATTTCCCTTTAAATCTCCCTCAAGTGGCTGTGTTGTTACTGGTTGCCTGGCAGCGACGCTGCGTGCTTTGTCCCCAGCTGGGGATCATTTTCTTTGGTTCCGGCCGGTGATTGCCGTCCAGACGTTACTTTTTGTTGTTTCCCAGTGCAAATCTCTTTGACCACACTTTCATATTGTCCGGCGGGGAGCCCCAGAAGCATGGTTGATTTTGACCCCATGTGGGTATTAACACTGGTGAACATCTGGCGGCCGCCGAACAGACGTTCAGGGTGCTTTGGCCCCGCCACAGGATTGACCATGGTTCACTGTGGTTGAGCGTGATCTCGTAACGTCTGAAAATACCCAGTGTTTGAGCAGCAATTTCACCATCTTATGATTCTTTCATCTGATCGGGCACTTTGAAGAAAATAACTAGAGGGCTATCTTCTCTGTTCTTCAGAGGAGCATTTAGTACAGAATCTATTTCTAAGTGTGGTTTCCTCTTTAACTTGTACACCAACAACCTCCCGCCCCCAAGAAGAGGATGTTATTGTTCTCATGAGTTTGATTTCCATAAGCAGAACTCTACAGATGTCGTTCTTAATGAGCTTGATTTCCATAACCAATTCAATTCAAATTTTTATTGTATATAACCAAATAGGTTGTTACAACGTATAAAACATATAGAACAAATAAGAAAACAGCAAGTTAAAGTATTTACTATACAAATATTTCAATACAATTATCTATAAACATCTTTTCCATAAAACTCACCTTTATTCTCTCCCATAAAGGGGATCATAAAACCATAAAATTAAAATTCTAATAATTATATGTCACTAATGAACAGATATAATTTCTGTCACTTCTTCAGTATTTAAAAGCCAACCAAAGAGCCAGCGAGCAACATCTCCTAAGGTTTGCCTAAATAGATCAGCATAATACATAATTATCATATCAACCAAGTACTTTATAGCAATATATAAATAATGTATTGTACAAACATATACAAAGTACCAGTGCTTGAAACGTCAAATAAAAAGGAATATAACATAAATTATAAAACACTAGCTCTTAGAGCTCAGATGCCATGTAGACTATGTAAAGCAAAACATGCAACATGTATGTAATGTTACAACTGAAAACTGTGACACAAGAACACTCCAGGAAGTAGGGACAGTTAAAAAGAATGTGTGTTCGCAACACTTGCCAGACGGAACCTTGTGGAGATGTAAATGGACTTTCATGTTTGCCTGGGTTGCCTACGTGACAGGTCACACATTTCCATTTCCCCTAGGCGGGAAACCCAAGTCAAAGGGACGAGGCAGGATACTTAAGCAAGGGCCATTTAGCCAGCTTGGCTATCGCTTGCCCAGAGCTCTCTCCCTGAGCAATCTTGAGCAGTGACATCTGCATACGAAAGCCTGCCAGCAAGTCAGGCTGGAGACCATGAACGGAGAGAGATGATTTTGCTTTCTACTATAAGTCTGGAGACCCAGTCGCTTACACCAAAGGACTGAGAGAAACTTATGTAGGGTAAGATGCTTANTGGGCCCGATCCCTCTCCCCTCCCGGTCGCCTGCTTACCCTCAATGTCGGTCTCCAATCCTTCTGAGGCCGGCCCCTCAGTGTGGGATTGCTCCCCCATGGACCATTGGCTGAGGGTGATGAGGGTGCCGGCCTCGGACTCTGCCTGTCCAGCCTGGGGGTCGGTACTCTCCGGGCTGCTGTCCTGGGGGGGGGCTGCAGGTGCCAGAGGTCCCAGGGCATTCCTCCTGGGGGTCCGGGATCCTGGAGCTTGTGGCTACCAGGGGGGCGGTGAGGGGAGGGGGTACCTTCTCCTGCTCCCTGCCCTGGACTACTGTGCTCCCCACAAGCTGTGGGGCAACTATCGAGCCGTTCATGTGCAGGATTCGATCCAGGGCATCAAAGAAGGGGGCAGTCTGGGCTCCGTGTCCGGAACGCCTATTGTTGTCCCTTATGGCCTTGTACCCCCTCTTAAGCTCCTTGGCCTTGGAGCAGCACTGTGCCATGGTGCGATGGTGCCCCGCCGCCTCAATTTCCCGCATTATATCCTGGTAGACGTGCTCGTTCCGCTGGTTGAGCGCGAGCTCCAACTGGTACTCCAGGGTCCCCCAGATACGTATGAAGTCCCGGATCTCCTGCAACCCCCGCTGGCCCCCTCTGTGGTAGGGCTTCCTCTCTCATCTCCCCTGTTGGTCCTCCTCCACCGCCTCTTCCACCACCTCCTCCTCTGCCTGGGCTGGGCCGGTGTCCTCCGGGGGCTCGTCCACCCGGGCCCTTTCCATGTCTGCGGAACGCGGGGGGGTTATGGTTGGGTGAAATTCTGGCCCCTCTCGTAGGCCGCCCCCTTTCCCCCCTCCCTTCTGGGAGCGCGGGCTGGCCCCCCCTTGTTGCCGCTGTGCCCCCTGTTCATCTCCCCTTGTTTCCCCTTACCCATTTCCAGGGTTCCTCCTCCCCCGGTCCGGCTGATGTTCCCAGGGCATCCTGTCCCGGCTCCTGCGGGTGTTGTCCCTCCGCCTTCTCCATCCTCAGCATGACCCCTGCCTCCCCCTCCTCCATCTATGCTCCCTCCACCACTGCCACTGCCTCCTCCACCCTCGCTCTCTTGCCCACCGCTCTCTTCCGCCTCCCTCCTCGCTCCATCCTGTCACACTTCCCTGCTGCAGATTTCCCTTTAAATCTCCCTCAAGTGGCTGTGTTGTTACTGGTTGCCTGGCAGCGACGCTGCGTGCTTTGTCCCCAGCTGGGGATCATTTTCTTTGGTTCCGGCCGGTGATTGCCGTCCAGACGTTACTTTTTGTTGTTTCCCAGTGCAAATCTCTTTGACCACACTTTCATATTGTCCGGCGGGGAGCCCCAGAAGCATGGTTGATTTTGACCCCATGTGGGTATTAACACTGGTGAACATCTGGCGGCCGCCGAACAGACGTTCAGGGTGCTTTGGCCCCGCCACAGGATTGACCATGGTTCACTGTGGTTGAGCGTGATCTCGTAACGTCTGAAAATACCCAGTGTTTGAGCAGCAATTTCACCATCTTATGATTCTTTCATCTGATCGGGCACTTTGAAGAAAATAACTAGAGGGCTATCTTCTCTGTTCTTCAGAGGAGCATTTAGTACAGAATCTATTTCTAAGTGTGGTTTCCTCTTTAACTTGTACACCAACAACCTCCCGCCCCCAAGAAGAGGATGTTATTGTTCTCATGAGTTTGATTTCCATAAGCAGAACTCTACAGATGTCGTTCTTAATGAGCTTGATTTCCATAACCAATTCAATTCAAATTTTTATTGTATATAACCAAATAGGTTGTTACAACGTATAAAACATATAGAACAAATAAGAAAACAGCAAGTTAAAGTATTTACTATACAAATATTTCAATACAATTATCTATAAACATCTTTTCCATAAAACTCACCTTTATTCTCTCCCATAAAGGGGATCATAAAACCATAAAATTAAAATTCTAATAATTATATGTCACTAATGAACAGATATAATTTCTGTCACTTCTTCAGTATTTAAAAGCCAACCAAAGAGCCAGCGAGCAACATCTCCTAAGGTTTGCCTAAATAGATCAGCATAATACATAATTATCATATCAACCAAGTACTTTATAGCAATATATAAATAATGTATTGTACAAACATATACAAAGTACCAGTGCTTGAAACGTCAAATAAAAAGGAATATAACATAAATTATAAAACACTAGCTCTTAGAGCTCAGATGCCATGTAGACTATGTAAAGCAAAACATGCAACATGTATGTAATGTTACAACTGAAAACTGTGACACAAGAACACTCCAGGAAGTAGGGACAGTTAAAAAGAATGTGTGTTCGCAACACTTGCCAGACGGAACCTTGTGGAGATGTAAATGGACTTTCATGTTTGCCTGGGTTGCCTACGTGACAGGTCACACATTTCCATTTCCCCTAGGCGGGAAACCCAAGTCAAAGGGACGAGGCAGGATACTTAAGCAAGGGCCATTTAGCCAGCTTGGCTATCGCTTGCCCAGAGCTCTCTCCCTGAGCAATCTTGAGCAGTGACATCTGCATACGAAAGCCTGCCAGCAAGTCAGGCTGGAGACCATGAACGGAGAGAGATGATTTTGCTTTCTACTATAAGTCTGGAGACCCAGTCGCTTACACCAAAGGACTGAGAGAAACTTATGTAGGGTAAGATGCTTATTTAGGAACTCAACCAGTATAGATCAGGAATGTGTTATATTTACCTTTGATTTCTAGTAACCACTGTATCAACAATCTTGCTTATGTAATCAATAAACTGACATCTTATCTTTATTAAGAAGTGTTTGTGTCTAACATTGGAACACAAGTGTGCAACAAGACTTCTCAAGCTCTTGTGAACCCAGAGAGTAAACAGTCTGTTAACGGGAAGGATCGGGCCCTTGAGTGACAAAGGAGTTGTCCCTGCGGCAGACTTGAATTAGCCAGAAAGAGAAACTAATTCAAGCAGGCTGTGCGTAAGGGAAACTGAGTCACTCAAAACCGGTAAAGTGGGGGTGCGGACCCTCCAACCCATGACAGCAGGCAACCTTAGCCCCTAATAAGAAACCTTTAGTAAAACAAGGGCACTCAGGAGGTAGCAAACTCTCCTATCAAACCAGACACCTTTACCCATTAAATAATGTTTTAGCCATAATGCAGTTTGCCTGCCCTAAGCACATTTCTGAAATTATCCCTGAACCCCAAGTTACTTCCCCTCGAAATTGTCAATCAATATATATATTAACACATTTAACTAGTTGGACAAATTTAAATCATCGTCAAGGTGCTCGTCAATTATAAAGTTCTTAATAAAAACCCATTACCTCTTAATTTATTTTACCATGACTTGACAGTCTGTTCCAATCATATCAGACAATTAGCAATATCTTACTTCCATTAAAGTTTACGGAAGTATAACCCCCAGGGCACGCAATTAATTTATTTTAAAAATGCAATTGCCTGTTTGATGGTCTCTAATGTGCCCTAGAAGTCCACATCTTTAACACAGCAATTATCTCATATCAGATATCTTAAATCAAACTTAATACTTCCAGGTGTTACTTTAATTGGCGAAACAGTGTCCCCCACCACCCTTTGAATACCATACCCCACCTCTTTATTGTCTGGTCTTTAATTGCAGAGCATTCCCAACTGTCCAGACAGAGGGGATGATTATTTATATACACAGCCCTGCTAAGTCTGAGGGAATATCCCCTCTACAAAATTCCTCCTTACTACTTCCATCTTAAATGCCAAATTGGCAACGTTGCTGGTTATACCTTTATTTGTATGAGCAAGCAAGTACGAGATTTTCAGATGAGGATCCCCCTACTCCTTCCCCTCTGTCCACTGGTCCAGGACACTTTCTCGTATTCTACTATATAAAGGGCAAAAAAGGAGATAATGCTGGAGGTCTTCAAACATAGATTGTCCGCACAAGCATAGTCTTTGGTGTGAGGGAATTCCCTGATACCGTCCCTCCAATACTTTAGATTTCCATAACCAGATCTTTCTACGGATGCTGTTGCCTTAAGTTTGGCTTCCATAACCAGATCTTTCTACGGATGTCGTTCTTATGAGTTTGATTTCCGTGACCAGAGCTCTGTACAGATGCCACATAATTATTTCATTTGCAAACCATTTGCTTTCATTGTTGAGGCTAATCATTTTTCCAGCTATTTATAGACTGCTGCAGGCAATGAAAACGCAGAACAGCCAAGAACGAGGAGACAGAACAGATTTGAAGACTCATTTGTGTCGCAGGTGAAGGCTTTCCACCAATCACAGTGCAGAGCTCCTTTACCCTCTGAGAAACAATGGGAGTCAAATGAAAAGCTTCTGATAGCATTGGCACATTGGCTGCCCACAGAAAAAAACATGTTGCCTTCTGTTCTGAAAACAGCCTACTTACTTTCCACTCTTTCCTTTTTTCTCACCAATAGATCTACAATATAAACTACCACATCTGGACATGTTGGGTGCTAAGCTGTTTGTTTGGCTATGAAATGGTCTGTATATGGGTACAGGGGGCTCAGTACTGGTCTTTTGTTCAGGTCTGTCAGCGCCCATGTGTCCTTCAGCACTTTGGTCTTCCAGACATGTTTTTATGACTTCCAAACAGCAGGATACATCAGGCATATCTGGAATAGAGAAGGAAAAGAAAATTAGAGCTGCCATATTGGATCAGATTAGTCCCGCCAACCCACGAATGGCCAGCATTAGATGAAAAGTATATCAACCATAGGGTGATTTCAGACATTACGCGGTCCCGATTCACCACAGTGGATTCCCAGCAGGGGTGAACAGATTAACCACCCCCCGTGGTCAAGGAAAACCCCGAACAGACATGACGGGACCGGGACCACGGCAGGGAATCGGACCACCGGACCACGGCCCGGGGCAGTGCAACAGACATTACGCTGATCCTGGGCCGGGCCGTGGTCAAAGCACCCGGAAGGCGCCGGGACAGCGCGTCCTGGCTTCTGTCGTGTGCCCTTTAAATCTCCCTCCCTGGTCTGTGTTGTTACTGGTTGCCTGGCAGCGACGCTGAGTGCTTTGTCCCCGGCTGGGAATCATTGTCTTTGGTTCTGGCCAGTGGTTGCTGTTCAGACATTACTTTTTTTTGTTTCCCATTGGGAATCTCTTTGACCACGCTTTCAGAGATGGTCCAGGCCGGAGCTCCGGAAGCATGGTTGATTTTGACCCCATGTGGGTACTGACTGTGGTGAACATCTGGCGGCCGCCGAACAGACATGCAGGCCGCTTTGGCCCCGCCGCGGAATTGACTGTGGTTCACTGTGGTTGAGCGTGATCTCGTAATGTCTGAAATCACCCATAGTGTATGTTTGATCCATTCATAGTTGAATGGAGTGATCAATTCCCTGAATTTTCATGCATCAGAGGGTGATTTCAGACGTTACGGGGCCCTTTGGCCCCGTACCGAAATCACTGGATTCATTCCCCCCGGGGTCGCCCTGTAACGCCATATCAGACGTGCCGGGGGGAATCTGGGAGGGGGCGGGGCCGCTCGGCACAACGTGCAGCCGCACGGCCCCGCCCCCTCCACGCACCCTGCCGCCCGCCCTCCGAGGAGACAGGCGGGCGGCGGGGCCATTGCGGCCACCGCGTCGGGCCCGAAACGCCATGGCCCAGGATCCTGCCGGGGATCCCGGGCCGTGGCGTGTGGCCAGACGTTACTTTTTCTTGGTCCCCGCTGGGGATCTTTTTNGTTACTTTTTTTTGGTCCCCGCTGGGGATCTTTTTGACCACGCTTCCCGGGACATTCCCCCGGCTAGCCCAGGAAGCGTGGTTCAAATTGACCCCTTGCGGGTATTGACCGTGGCGAACATCTGGCGGCCGCCAAACAGACGTTCGGGACACGGTGAACACAGGTGGGTATTCACCGTGGTTCACCGTGATCTTGTAACGTCTGAAAATACCCCTAGTTCTCGGCAGCCAGGAGTTGCATTCCTGCCCAACTTGGCTAATAGTAGAGCTAACACGAGTCCCCCCCCCCTCCCAAACTTATCCTACCCGAACCAAAAGTGGTAATTTGGGCCATAACTGATATCCATTTATGCTCTGTTGGATACCTGCCTTGGCTATTTTGAGAGTTTGGGTTTAGCAATTTGGGCCATGTTAGTATTTCATTTAAATCAATTTGCAATATTAGCACTGCTGTGCATGCACAATTGCTGAAAATGACATGACCCCCAAGCCACCCAAAATAACTAAACCAAAACTCTCAAACAGAATACCTGAAGACGCAGATACGCAAGTACCCACTTCCACTCATGGACATTATTCAGGTATCCCAAGGGAAGGGACCTACTGTTCACTGTGTTTTCCATTTTGGTGGAAATGGGGGGAAATGCAGTGAGTCCCTGCCAAAGGGCTACCCAAAAATGCAAATAACACCTGTGAGTATTGAACCCATTACCTGTTTCAGCTCTAGACACTCCATTATTCACCTATTTTCCACGAGTTTTAAGTCTTCTTAAATTCCCCCCCCCCCCCAAATTATCTGGATTAGAGGTTTTACTGTATACATGTTGCAATATACTCTCCCATTTCTATGATTTTGCAAATTAGGCCATTTATGCATTTTTCCCCTTGTGTGATTAATTGCAGAATTTGGCTTTTCTGGTTTCAGAATTTAGGATTTTTTAACACTGGGTAAAAACAGAGGTGATTTGGGACCGCTTTGGTTTGGGACCCAGCACAGCATGTGTAAATGTGCACTACCAGATGCTGGCCCGGAATTGTCCCAGGCAGCGTTAGTGGCTAGCCTAGGCTGTGCGCTCGGTACAATCTCTGAGGTCCGAGCCCAGGCTAAGGCCTGCCTGACTGGGCCAAAGCAGGCTAAAGTGGGCTAGCACATCTGTGCATCTGGGGCTACCATGGCTGCCCATCATGGCAGAGGGTGGGGTACTGGGAGCACAACATGGGTGGGTCTGGCCACCCACACACTTATTGTGCTCCCGGCTGTACCCAAGCCGTGCAGTCGGCAGGATGGCTCCCTGGGCACATTCTGCACCAGCTGCTGCTTCCGAACAGTCTTCAAGGCCACCCCATGTAGAGCACATTGCAGAATTTGAGCCTCAAAGTCATGAAGGCATGAATGATGGTTGCCAGATCTGAATCAGAAAGAAAAGGCCGCAGCCTTCTCACTAGATGGAGTTGCTGAAAAGCATTCCTGAGCTTCCCGGTGCAGTGACGGATCCAGGAGTACTCCAAGGCTGCAAACCTGAGTGACTGGGGGTGGAGGGTGAGGGGCAGCCCCTATCAATAAGGTTTCATTGCCTGAAGCAGGTTCCAATCCCCCCCCCCACCCCAAGTCACAAGGCCAGCCAACCATCATAACTTCAGTTTTTTCAGGAATCAACCTCAGTCAAATCACCCTCATTCAGTCCCCCACAGCATTCAGGCAATGGGTAAGAATCAAAACTGCTGGACCTGGGTCATATGAAAAAGAAAGGTAGAGCTGGGTGTCATCAGCATATTGATGGCACTTTACTCTCAACCCGCGAATGATCTCGTCCAGTGGCTTCACAGACACATTGAACAAGAGGGCGAATAAGATGGAACCCTGCGGGACCCCACAGGGGGGATTACAAGGAAACATTGGGCATTTTTACACAGCTTAAAGTTCGGGATTTTTCAATCTTCTGGGTTTACAAGTCCACAAGTAAGTTCCGGATTCATTTTTCACTCACACACTGCCCTGAGGCAGCCTACAGTAGCCGCAGCTGTAGACGTGAGGGGCTGCCATGGAAACCAAGTGACCACAGCTGCCTGGAGCAAAGCAGTTTACCAGGAGAACTTTTTACACACAAAAGTTCTGGGAGAAGTTCTACACAGAAGTTCAAAGAGCCGGATGTTTAAGATCTGGGTGAGTGATTTAGACCAAAAGAAAGTTCAGGCTGTAACAGCAAATATGCAGGAGAAAGGTGTGTGTAAAAACACCCAACGAGCAATTGCCCATCACCACCTGCTGAGACCTCCCTGACAGGAAAGAGCAAAACCACTGAAGAGTGGTCCCATGCAGCCCCGCCAGGTCCCGCAGAGGAGTCAACAACACCTCGTGAGCAACAGCATCAAAAGCCGCTGATAGATCTAATAATAGGATCAACAAGGTGGAGTTCCCTCTGTCGATCTCCAGACATAGATCATTAACCAAGGCCACAAGTACAGTCTGACGTGTGTGCCTGGCCAGCTAATCTAGGTCTCAAGAGATCCAAGGCTGCCAGGATGGTCGCCACACCCCTTTCAGCCCCCATTTGCACTGAATGGGTATCCCGTTGTGTGCTGTTCAGGGAATTTGTGCTACCCAAATGATGAGAAGCTGTTCAGTTAGAACAATTCAAACAGGTTTACGCATCTCCACGAGTATCCACTTTGACTTTAATTTGCTGTTATGACCGAGGACAGACCAAGAAGCAATGAATTTAAATTGCAAGTGGGTAGGTTTAGGGTAACATTAGGGAAAAAGTCCTAACAGTTATAGCAGGTCAACACTGGAACAAGCTGCCAGGGGAAGGTTGTGGAATCGCCTTCCCCGGAGGTTTTCAAGGAAAGACCGGCCAGGTACTTGTCAGGGAATGGCATGCTTTAGGTACAAGTTATCCTGCCTCAAAGCAGGGGGTTGGAGTCGATGATGGCCAAGTCTATATGAACTGAATTGGTCTGCTTGCAGCCCAGAGTGGCAGCATGATGGGCCCCCCGCCCCCTGAAACCACTTACCTGAGGAGAGCACCACATCACATCCCCTCCTGTTCAATTTAATAAATATTGGACATGTATTTCTTCATGTTTTTTAGCCCGGCCCCTGAGCCAGTTGGCACTTCACAATGCTGAGCTCGGAATCTTGTAAAGCAACTGTGTAAAAAGTGAGACAGGATTTGAAATTGCCTTTTCAATCTCATCTACAGAGAATTTTCCATGACATTTCAGTGCCCGGGGCTGTGTTATGTCTGGATAAGCTTACAGTTAATGGGAATGGCAGCTCCAGAGTATTTCTTCAACAATTGTGTGCTGCTAGTTTGAAAGCTTCAAAGGGCAGGCTTTGTTGGGGACATATGAGAATCCACTACCAAAAAAAATCTATATTCCAGTTTAGTTAAGGGGCATATTTAAGGGGTGACGAGGGTTTGAAGGATATCTGAAATCTGGACCCTTCTGTTATGGGGAGGAGGGTATTAGCTCGAATCCTATAGCCTGCCGATCCCATGTGGAGCTGCATGTGTGTGCAGCTACGTTAATGGTACATTGTGCTGCATGCAAACCGTGTGTATACGGCTTGCGTTTGGGGATCCATAGATCATAGGATTGGGCCATTGGGTGTTGGTGTGAAGCGAAGAGGGCTATGTTCTGAAGAACCCTCGGTGAGCGGGGAGCTCGGGAAGGGGGGGAGGGCAATATCCTGACCCCTCTGTGAGAGGGAATTGTGGAAGGGGGGGGCAAAGACTTATTCTTAATTGTGTTTTAACTGCTTGTGATCTCTAATTGAGCTTTTGTTTTTTAAATTTTGCTGCAGGGTGAAAATTGGGCTGGAGAGTTATAGAAACCAAAGAGAAATATACAGAATGGTTTGCATGAAACGGTGACAACATTGGGGGTGTGGTGGGAGTTGCTTTGCTTCCTTATTGTTTTGAAGGATAGTGTAGTAGGAGTGTCAGGATTTATGGCCTTAGTGGTTCTTGAACTGGAGGCTGTAAAGATGCAGGAGACAGCTGGAACTTCATCATCACAGCACAGCTCTGCTTCTGGAAGGCATTACAGCCCAATCTGTTCGTGCTGATTTCAGGAGCCTATCCCTTATGGCCTGACTTTGGTTGGGAATGGGCCACCAAGAGCACCTTACACCAGTGCCCCCGAAGTCGACTTTCTGGGCACAATGCAAGGTCCTAGTTTTGACCTATAAAGTCCCAAAGGGCCCTGGCCCCATATGTGTGAAAGACTGCCTCCTCCCCTGTATCTCCCCCAGAGAGCTGGCCTGTTTGGGTTGAAAATTGGAAGGGGCGAAAATTGGACTTCACCCCTACCTTGGGCAAATCGTTCTCTCTCTCTCACTGCCTTGTAGAGATAGAAAGGATCAGAAAAATTGAATAGTACAAATCGGGTCCAAGCTTCTTCTCTAGCGAACCCAGACCAATCCCAAACAGGGCCTCATAGAAGCTCAAAGAATCAGCTAGAGGGCCAGATGAACTACAGAAGACCTGGCCCCTCTGTGCTTGGAGAGAGAGTCTAAGGAAATAATATAAAAATCCATATAAAATACAAATCCATTTAAAAAGAAAGGGAAGGAGAAAACACATCAAGGGGAATCAGCAGTGCCTCTTAAAGACTTATTTGTTCCTCAGGTGTTTTTAAAGTTCTTTTTAAAGGTGAAGAGGGAGGAACGGAGACAGACAGCTAGAGGATGCCACTTGCCTTCCACATTAAGCGATCCGCATAGCTCAATTGTCTGCCAACCTAAGGCATGATGGTGGGATCCCCACACAGTGGGAGGTTTCTGAGCACAGGTAACCATCAGTGTGAGTCTCCAAGAGCAGATCTCAAACACAGCATTCAGGGCCCTAAAAAAAATGTATACATGGAACTGGGACTACCAAATGAACAATGTATGAACTTCCCGCTGTGATTAACATCTGATCAAACTGGCTTTTCCCTATAAGAACTAGGGGTGTGCAATTCATTTTTGTTTTTTTAATTACTAAAAAGAACGATGCCCTGTTCATTTTAGTAATTAAAATATGGAAACAACAAGCCAGGGTAATGAAAGTGGATGAAAACAAAGGGGAAAAGCATGCATTTTCTTTACCAAAATAAAATAGACACACACACACACACACACACACACAAACAAAAGGCATGCACAAAGGGCCACAAAATGGTTATGTGCATGTGCCCCATTTCCCAAAATGGTGCCATCAGCGGGTGTTTTCAGACGTTACGGGATCACGGTGAACCACGGTGAATACCCACCTGTGGTCACCGTGTCCCGAATGTCTGTTTGGCGGCCGCCAGATGTTCGCCACGGTGAATACCCACATGGGGTCAGTTTGAACCACGCTTCCCGGGCTAGCTGGGGGAATGTCCTGGGAAGCGTGGTCAAACGGACCCCGGGCAGGGACCAATGAAAAGTAAAGTCTGGCCGGTTGCCACGGCCCGGGATCCCCGGCGGGATCCCGTGCCATGGCGCTTCCGGCCCGACGCGGCGGTCGCAATGGCCCCGCCGCCCGCCCGTCTCCTCGGAGGGCGGGCAGCGGGGTGCGTGGAGGGGGCGGGGCCGTGCGGCCGCACGTTGCGCCACGTGGCCCCGCCCCTTCCACATTCCCCGTCAGGATCTCCCCGGCACGTCTGCTATGGCGTTACGGGGTGACCCCGAGGGGGAATGGATCCGGTGCTTTCGGTACGGGGCCAAAGGGCCCCGTAACGTCTGAAATCACCCAGCATCAGCACCATTTTGAAAAAGGGCAGCTGGTCTATGCATGCGCGGCATCCGTTGATGCATGCGCGGACTGACTGCTGTCGAAGAAATCACACTGCCCTTTTCCATAAAGGCACCGACGCTGCCAGCACCATTGTGGAAGAGAGTTATGCATGCGCAGACTGGTCCAGTGGCCAATTTGCATGTGGTTGTTTACATTTTAAAAATAAAAATAAATAGAAAAAAACAAAAAAAATGAAAACAATTTTTTTCCTTTACAACCCCCCCCCTCGAAACGAAGATGTTTTTAAAACAAAAATGAAAACCAAGACCCAAATGAATGATGTGCCTGCAGCAGAACCCCCAGTAAGAACTCCCCTGAACCGGTGTCTCTCAGACCATCCTGGGTTATGCTTCTGATTTTCAGGGTGAGCCTCTATCCTGTAGCTGTCGGAGGTCTCATCCTTTACTTTTTACCCTTTCCTCTAATAAACCTTTGTCTCTTTCAACTGTGGCCCCTTGGACTCATGTGTGATTTCCCTTATTAGCTCAGTCTCAACACATCGATCCCTCCAACAAGCTTCAATTCCCCATCCCCCATCAGTAAAATGGAAATAATAATAATAAATAATAATTAATAATGACCTGCCTTCTATGGCTATTGTGAGAGTGAAGTACCTAAAGATTTTAAAGCACTTTGAACATTGAAATCACTATAGAAATGAGAAATAATAACAACATAAGCTGCTACATTCTGGGTGAAATGTCGTCTCTGTCGAATTGAACAGAGATTTGAATGGCGCCTTCTGAAATTGTTATTGCAGCATTTCCTTTTGCTTTGCCCAACCCGGTGTCACTTGTTACAGCTCATTTCATCCCCGACTGTTAAGGTTCCTTTAGCAAATGGCATCAAGGAGAATGGAGGCTTTATTAAGACATTTCCCCATTACCATAGTGCTATGGCCCGTGAGGAAGATGGTCCTGGAAATGGGAACAGGTCTTGCTTCATTTCATTTAGACCATTGAAATGCAGAGAACATAAAATGTCATTTGGTCCATCAAAGCTTATTGCGTCATGCCCTTTCCCCTGCAATGGTAGCAGCTAATTGCATCTGAAATGGTCTCGTAAAGTCCTCACCCTGTAATCTCTTTCTTCACTGCATCTGCCTGGCATGTTCCTACAGTAATGTTCTGAAGAGACCGTCCTTGGGCTGCTAAGAAGGAAAGCAGTGGTGCTTTGCATGATATACTTAGCTCCGAACTAAACCTATCAGGAGAATCAAAGAACTGTAGTGCTGGAAGGCACCTCAAGGATTGTCCAGACCAGGGGTGGCCAAACTGTGGCTTGAGAGCCACATGTGACACTTGGACAGTCCAGGTGTGGTTCTCGTCCAGGGAAGGCCTGAAATGAGAAATCCTCGAGAGTGCTGCTTCCTTTGGAAGCAGGACATTCGCCGAGATTTATGTGAAACGGAAACTTACTGTCTTTCTCGCTGTTTTCACCATTTTCCATTATTTTTTGCAAGTTAAATGAGGCTATTATGGGCTGGTCCCAAGCCCTGTATGTGCCCTGCATGGACCCCCTGGGGCTGTGGGGATGAAAACCAGCCAGCTAAGCACTGGGGAAGTGTTGGAAATTGACATAAACGTACTGTAAAAGTGTTGTAAAATTTGCAGGAAGTGAGGAAAAATCCCAGAAAGTGACAAAAAGGATTAAAAGTCCCGGAAATTGGCAAAAAGTCCCAGAACGTGATGAAAATGATGGAAAAAATGGCAAATGTTCAGCATCACCTAGAAACTGAAGGAAGTACCAACAGACACTTGCAAGCACTCCCAAAAGGTTGGTATTTCCTAGGGCTGAAACTCGATCTCTTTTTTCTCATGATTCTCACCGAGAATCCCAGTTCTTGACTCATTTTTTCACAAGAGTTGATAATCAAGAAAATCTCGGTTCTCAACACTTTCTTGGCCAAGATTTTCTATGGCGATACCATTTATCATTAATGTGTTTAGCATTATCGTTTAACGTTTACCATGTACCCGTGTGCCGTGTTCGTCCTGGTAAAACACATGCGTGACAGCTGTGGCAGTCATTTTGGACATGCACATTACCATGAAGAATGTAGTACATGGTAAATAGGAAACAGTAAATGGTATATCAAGAAAAATTCTTGAATCTCAACCGAGATATCGAATGGGAACACTTATTCTCATCTCAGCTGTAGTCCAGGGCTGGTTCTGGGGCCTGCACTGCTTTAATGGTCCTGTGTCTTACTTCATTTTCTCTTAGACTTAACAGCTGAATTGTAGCTCCTCAGAATCCAAGCAACCAGGAACAGATAGCACCAGCTGCATCAGATAATCACACAACAGTGTGTATATTTATTTATTAATATTATTAAAACTTATATGCCTTCCCCTCCTGCTGCAGGCATCTCAGGATGGTTAACAACATTTTAAAAACATATTAAAATACACAGTAATAAAACTACAATTAAAACAACCTAAAAAGCCCATACCCACCCACCCCATCTCCCTTGATAAAGGTCCGGCAGAACAGCCAGGTCTTACACTTTCTGCGGAAAGAGAGGAGGTTGGTAATCAAGCGGACCTCCAATGGGAGGGAGTTCCAGAGCCGCGGCACAGCCACAGAGAATGCCCTCCACATGGTGGACACCTGGGAAACCCTGGGGACCTCGAGGAGGGCACCCCCGGCCGACCACAGGGTCCGATCCAGGACCCAGAGGGTGAGGCAGTCTTGCAGGTAGGTGGGGCCCAAGCCGTTTGTGGCCTTAAAGGTCAACACCAACACCTTGAATTATGCCCAGAAAACTATCAGCAGCCAATGAAGAGAGTGAAGTACTGGTGTAATGTGCTCGCGTTGGCCCGTCCCAGTTAGGAGACGAGCTGCCACATTCTGCGCTAGCTGCAGTTTCCGAACCAGCCCCAAGGGTAGCCCCACATAGAGTGCGTTACAGTAGTCCAGTCTTGTGGTAATAAAAGCATGGATGACCACTGCCAGATCCAAGTCTGAGACATACGGCCTAAGCCGACGCACCAGATGTAACTGGCGAAATGCCCCCTTTGTCACAGCCTCCACCTGGACATCCAGGTAGAGCTGCGGGTCCAGGAGCACCCCCAGACTCCAGACCTGAGAAACCAAGGGAGGACAGAACCCATCAATTATGGGGGCCATCATTCCCTCGACTTTCCCCACAACCATCACCTCCATCTTGTCAGTATTTAATTTCAGGAGGCTCGCCCTCATCCAATCCCCCACAGCTGACAAACACCGGGTAAGCACCAAGACTGCCGGGCCTGGGTCAGATGAAAATGAGAGATATAGCTGGGTGTCATCATCATATTGATGATGACACCTCACCCCAAACTCCCTGACAACCTCCCCCATAGGCTGCATGTACACACTGAATAATATGCATCTGTGTGTATATTTGGGGGCTTTGGGGCCATATGAAGATTTTGCTTCCTGGCTCTTAAGGTTGGGGACTTTGCCCACCCCTACTCCTGCTTCCAAAGTAGTATCATGCCCTGTACCTACAGCATCACAGACAGATGCTTCTCAACTGGATCTTGAAAATATCCAAGTAGGGAGATGCCACACCCTTTGTCACGTAGTCCGAAACTGGAGCTTGTTGCTTTTTGCTTTATCTAGGGCATGTATTCTTAGAGCAACTTGCCTTTGTGACATGTTCATGTCTCCAAGGAGAGGAATGACATCGCAACACTCCATGGAAGCACTGCGGGATCACCCGGTCACACCAGGTGCAGGTGCAGTTGCATCAGGGTTGTGTCAGGCTCAATGCAGTTGGTCTTGAGCCCAAATTTCTGGCCCAAGCAGGGCTCTAATTTGCGGGGTTCATTTCTCTTGGCCAGGCCTTTGGGGAGAATGAAGGAAACTGAAACCCTGGGGCAGAGCTTACAGCTGTTCTAAAATGAACACACACTATCTATCTGAAATTAGTCGAGCAAGATTTTATGATAAAACCATGATTGAGCCATCTCATCCCACCTTGGCTTTGTGTTTTTTGTTTTTTATAATTCCTCCCAAGTCTAGAGCCCAAACTAATAGATATGTCATTTCTGGGTTAACAGGTACAATGATAGCTGTTTTCCCTTCATAAGTCTCCAGTCAGGGTCAATAGATTTATCAGAAACCCTTTCTGTTGGATTTGCTGTTTCACGTGGCGGTGCCTTCATTATTCTGGAAGATTTGAATTTTAAACTAAGGGTGCTTTCAAATGTGATGGCAGCCCACATTACCATAGTTTCCCTCGCTTTGGGATGGGGGCCACCGTCACGTTAGAAAGCGGCTGCATACTGGGCACCAGATGTCTTTCAGGAATTGAGCTAGACCATGTTGGGGGCTAGTCTGGACTGTGACTTGAGACCATTTACCTAACCTGGCCGAGGTTCTCTTCCCTGTCTCCTGGTGCCAGGCACCAGAGTGGCTGTCATCAGCTGCCATGACTGCCTATCACAGGGGGTGGGTCGCTGCATGCAGAGTGAGGTCGAGAACAGTCAGCCACACATCCACCTGGCTCCCCTGCTCCCCGGTGGTCACATCCATTCAGGGGCCTGGACGAATACGGACCGCAGTGATGGGGTCATTTCATGGCAGTGCTTTGGCGCTGTCACGTCTGAAGGCACCCTAAGATTCCCTCTCAGTTGTGACCTATTACTGTTTGCTCATTTCCACTAGCCCATCCTGCCTTTTTATGCCCTTAACATTAGCATCCTTGTTGAAAATTGAGGCAAAACATTAGGGATGAGTGGAGCAGATGGGAGGGGGGGGGAGCGGCTATAGGGGTGGTTATGGGGCGTGGACGGTATGGTCCGAGGGGACGGGTGACTCGTCCTCCCATGGGACCGAGGTTCCTTGTGGAGGTTAAGAGAGTCACCCCCCCCACCAAGGATGGGAGAGGATCAGGGTCTAAGGTCCACCTATAAAGGGCTGCTGCTGTTGAATGCAAGGTCCGTAGCAAATAAGGCCCCAGTGATCTGGGATTTGATCCTGGATGGGTCAGTGGACCTTGCATGTATCACAGAAACCTTGCTGGATGAGGGGGCAGGACCAGCTTTAGCAGACCTCGTTCCAGCTGGGTATGCTGTTCAGCACCAGCACCACATGGGGGGGGGGGGGGGGGGGGG
>QEPC01003143.1:4179854-4206374 GCA_003113815.1 Sphenodon punctatus | reverse complement strand
CATCTCGGGATTTAAAAAGGCATCCCATTTCCAGTATTGTGAAAACACCTACAGATCTCCAGACTCACAGTTACATCTCGGGATTTAAAAAGGCATCTCATTTCCAGTATTGTGAACACACCTACAGATCTCCAGACTCACAGTTACATCTCGGGATTTAAAAATCACTACATTTCCAGCATTGTGAACACAGCTAAGATCACTAGACTCACAGTTACAGGGGGCAGGGTGGGGAGATGCTTGGGGGGTGGGAGCAGGGTGGGGGGACCCTCAGGAGGTGGGGGGATCCTCGGGGGTGGGAGCAGGGTGGGGGGACCCTCGGGGGTGGGAGCAGGGTGGGGAAGAGGGATCATCACTTTCCTGGCTGCTGCTCCGGCGGTCCCCGGCGGCCTGGGCTGCAGGCAGAGGTTGGGGGGGACCTTTACTTTATTTTAAATTGCCCGTGTGTCCTGCTTCTCTGGAGCCAGGATGCGCGGGCAATTTAGTTCCCTGCCTTGCCACTGCCCCCCCGCCACTCTGAGCGGCAGATTGGGGGTGAGAGCGGCAGCGGCAGGGAAGCGGCTGAGGCTGACAGTGCGCTGTTTGAATGGGAGAGGGAGCACAACAGTGCGCCGCCAGCCTTGTCCCTGACTCCACGTGTGGCTGAGGCAGGGAGAAGTACACATGTGCGCTGGTCCCTGCCTCAGTCATCTGGCCCAAAGCTTCTCGGCAGGGCGTTTGCATCAATGGAAAAGGCTAGCCCCTCCCTCCACAGCATGTCCTATGCGTGCTTTGGACTGAGGTGCTCAGTCGACCAAATCACGTTTTCAATAGAAAGCGTGGTTTGGGCGGCTGAGCAGCTCAGCCTTTTTCACCCCTCTGGGACATGCTTTCAGAGTGGCTCTGAGAGTGGGTCCCAAAAGGGAGATAGATCACTGACAGCATCAGCAGCCTCTGAAGCAAACGTCAGAGGCTGCTGCTGCTGTCAGAAGCAGCCGTACGGATTTGGTTTTTTTGGGTTTTTTTAAACTAGCAGTGGCGGGGGTCCCCCAGGGCACTAGGGGGGCAGTGCCCCAACATTCTTGGGGGGGGAGCCACCACTGTGAACACCTCTGGCACAAATCCTGCTCCCACCCTGACTTCCTCCACTATAAATTCTCCCTCTCCTCCCTCTCTTCCGCTATCTCCCTGGTGAGGCAACACTACTATGCCTCCCGGATTGAATCATACTCTCGTGACCCTCACCGCCTCTTCTCCACCTTTGACTCCCTTCTTAAGCTCCCCTGCCCTCCTCCACCTTCTTCCCTCTCTGCTCAGGATCTCGCATCATTCTTCACCTCAAAGATTGACAAGATCTGCCAAGACATTGCTTCCCACCCATCTCCTCTCCTCGCTCCATCCCCCCTCCCCTCTCTCTCCTCTCCTCCTTCCCTCCTGCCTCCCTCGAGGAAATCTCGTCTATGTTCTCTTCCGCTAAACCCTCCACCTGCCCTCTTGACCCAATCCACGCCCGCCTCCTGACCTCAATTGCTCCCACTGTTGCCCCCTTCTTTTACATGTCATTAATCTCTCCCTCTCTACCAAAGAAAATGAGCCCCAGCCATGGACAAATCACGCAGCGTTGCTGCCGCCGGGCAACCAGCAACAACACAGACACCGGAGGGAGATTTAAAGGGAAAGCAGCAGTAGGCAAGCGTGGCGGGATGGAGCGGAGGAGGGAGGCAGAAGAGAGCGGAGGGAGAGACCCTCGCTGCCTCTTCTCCAGAGAGGAGGCACAGGAAGCGATGGAGGTGGAGGGAGCACAGGCAGTGGAGGAGGGGGACATGGGGGTCGTGCTGACCCTGCATCCGGTCCCGGAACAACACCCCCAGCAGCAGGTGCCATGCGACGCCCCGGGGACAGCAGCCGCAACGGGGCAGGAGGGAGCACCCAGGAAATGGGTAAGGGGAGCCAAGGGAAGGGGTACAGGGGGACCGGGAGGGAGGCTGGGGGAAGCCCTGGGGACCAGGAGGGGGGCAGGGAAGCCCCATGAGGGGGCCCCCCTGGCACCCAACCAACCACTCCCCACCTACTGTCCCCACAGACCTGGAAAACGGCCCAGGCAGACGAGCCCCCAGAGGATACAGGCCCTGCGTGGGCGGAGGTGCACCCGGAGGACGAGGAGGAGCAGTAGCAGGAGGAGCAGGAGGAGGACCGGCCGTGGGAACGCCGGAGGAAGGTCTGCCACCGAGGGGGCCAGTGGGGCCCCCAGGAGACCAGGGACTTCATACGCATATGGGGGACCCTCGAGTACCAGCTGGAGCTCGCCATCAACCAGCGGAACGAGCATGTGTACCGGGACATAGTGCGGGACATGGAGGCAGCAGGGCATCAGCGCACAGTGGCACAGTGCCGCTCCAAGGCCAAGGAACTCAAGAGGGGGCCTCAGGCAGGACATCCAAGCCATGGTGCGGGAGCACACAGCGAAAATGCACCGCTCCCACGACATCGGGACATCCCTGCTCCTGCACGCCGGCACGATGTGTGCATATGTGCTGGCAGGTGCACCCCCGGGCACCCTGCCTGCCCAGGCCCAAATGCCGGGACCCTCTGCACCCCAGGACCCCGCCCAGGCACCCCAGCCGGCCCCATGCCCCGAGGGTCTGCACATCCACCTCCCGGTGCCCCCAGCGCTCCGGAGGATGCAGCCCCCCGGGGAACGGCCAGGCCTCCGAGCACCCTCTCCCCCCCACCACCTGCCCCCATGCCGGGCCAGTGGCCAGCCCAGGACAATGCTGGGGACATGGACAGTGGGGGGGAGGCGAGCTCCCAGAGATCCATGGGCCCGAGCGGGCGCTCACGGGGATGGCCAAGGAAGCGAGGGGGGATGGTGGGAAGGGGGGGAGGGGGAGAGTGACATGAGGGGGGTCACGGAAGGGCACAGGGTGGGGGAGGTGGGGTGGCGGGAACGGGTGAGTGAATGCACTGTGTGGGTAATAAAGGCAGCGTTCTGAGGTGCAGCTCACGCTTCCGTTTGTGGGGGACCGGGCTGGGGGCCCAACCCCGCAGGGGCATGCCCAAGGAACTGGAGGAGGGGCCCCCAGGGGTGGTAATGCCCTCACAACGGGCCCCCCCGGGTGATATGGCTCTCCAGGGCGTTCCAGATCCGTTTGGCGTAACGGTACTCCCTGGGGTTCTCTGCGTTTATGTACAGGGGCATGGGACCGGGGGGCCGGTGGGGCTCTGGGTACTCCAGGGCCACCCCCTCAGTCTCGCAGACATTGTGGAGCACGCAGCAGGCACTGATCACCAGGGCCAAGCTCAAGACAGTGTAATCCAGGACCCCAGCCAAACTTCTCCAGCGCTGCTTCAGGGCCCTGAAGGCACGATCCACCACGGTCCAGCTGGAACACAGTCGGGTATTGTATAACTGCTCCGCAGGGGTGCTTGGGACAGGAAACACCTTCATCAGCCAGTGGGTGAGGGGGTAGGCGGGGTCCCCCAGAATACAGGGGCACATCGGGACCCCCTCGATCCACCTCATGCCCATGTCTGCGAAGTCCCCCCGGAACATCCGGGCATAGAAGGGGGAGATCATCATGATCCGGGCGTTGTGACTCCGGCCGGAGTTGCCCGTGTAGATGTCTATGAACCGGCCCCGGTGGTCCACCACCCCCTGCAGGTGAAGGGAGTAGTATATCCGTGCCGGTTCACGTACTCCAGGGCCTCCCCGGCGGCCAGGCACAGGATCTCGATGTGGGTGCTGTCCACGGCTCCCATGCAGTTGGGGAAGCCCCGGGCTGCGAAGCCCGCCATCATGGCACCCTGGTCCATGAGCTGGATGGTTCTGTCCAGGAGCACGCCCTCCACCGCCTCGCACACATCCTGCACGATGCAGGAGACTGTGCTGAGCCCCACCCCGAAGTGCTGGGACATGGACCGGCAAGAGTTGGGGGTTGCAAGGGCCCAGACCCCAATGGCCACCCGCTGGACCATGGGGATGGGGTCCCGCATGGAGGTGTGCTGCCACTCCAGCCAGGGTGTGAGGAGCTCCGCTAGGCGCAGCAGGGTGCCCCTGCTCATCCAAAAGTGGGCCCTCCACTCGGGCTCATCCCAGTGGGCCAGGGCCCGAGCCCACCACGCCTGTGGGTGTGCTGCAACCCATAGGCTTCTGGCTATGGGCATTGTGAGCAGGAGAGCCCGGCGCATGGTCTCCCTTGCCCAGAGGAGGTTCCTCGCAGCCCGGCGGAGCACTGCGGGCCAGGTCAGGCCCCGACTGGCAGCCTGCCAAGCCCCCCAGGTGATGCGCTTCACCCTGAGCCGCGCACGGGCTCTCCTGCGGGCATGGTGGGCCCGGAAGCCCCCAGCAGCTGTCAGGGCCAAGGCAAGCTGCAACCGGGCAGCCAGGTGCACCTCCGCGGTCAGGAAGCGCAGCTGCTCGGTGTGGTCACGGAACCACTCAGCTGCGAGCATGAGGAATATCCAATAGCCAGCTGCACTGTCACGCTCCATGGTGCTGGGGCCCACGGGGGGGCTGGGTGCCCTTATACCAGGCCTCTGCTGGTTGGGCTGTCCGGGGGGCAGGCCCATGGGCGGGCATGCTCCCCCCCACCGGGGCTGGGCCATGTGGACCTGCAGGTGGGCACAGCGGCAGGCGGGACCCATGGCCTCACCCCTGCATGGGCGCACGGTTCTGCACGCTCCCAGGACAGCTGCATTCCATCAGCTATCTTCACAGCCACCCCGGCCCACCTCCCCACGCTATTTGCTACAGGATGGCCTTGAAGGTGCGATTAGGCGGACACAGTGCTCGCTGTTGTGTTGTGCAGCTGTGCCGGGTCCGCACCCCATGCCTCACTCTGTTGTGCTACAATGTTGTGGTCCGCTGCCTCATTCCCTGTCCTGGGGGCCCCTCAGAGCCCCTCCCGGCCCTGGAGGGTGTTTGTGCCCCCAGGGCTCTGTGTTATTCTCCCTGTCGTGCTGGACCATGGCTGGCTGCCCATCCATGGGGCTCCCTCTCCCTGGCCCCCAAGGGACCCCCCATATCTGGGCCTTCCGCGAGACCATGTCTCTTTGTGACCTGTGGCATACCCCGGCCGTGCAGCTGCTCCTGGGCACCCCGGGAAGCCGTGTGGGTGCCTTTGAGACCCTGAGCTCTGGACTCCGTTACTTCGGCTATGAGGCGAGCACTCGTGATTGCCGGCTGCATACGGAGGCCCTGGGGCTCATCCGTTTCCCTGAGGGGCGCATCCCGGACAAGCTGTGCTCTCATGTGCCCTGGACCGGGTCGGAGACCGTTTCTGTGCTGGTGGTGTGCGGCCTGGGCACCTACATGGAGTGCCTTGCTGAGGGTGGCCCTGCCTTGGTCGTGTCCTACTTTTTCTGTGTTCACGGGGCACGTGGGTACCAGCGCACCCGTGGGGCTGTGTACCAAAGGCTGCTGGAGCTGGGACACCTTCCTTGGCCCCCTTCTGCTGTGTGCCAGAGCCTTCTGCGGTGGAGATGTCGGCCCTGTTGGGGGTGCGGTCCCGTGTGGATGTCCAGCTGGCTCTCACCAAGTCACCATGCATGATCCATTCAAGGCCTACTACCTGATCGCCCACCACATGTCTGTGCAGGGGTACTGCCGGGGCTTGCTCCACTGGCCCCACCTGGTTCACCGGGCGGGGCCACGGGGGCCCCCAGCGGCAGCCTGTGACACCTACTGCTCCTCCCGGGCCCCCCGGTGTCATGCCCCCGTGTGGGCTCCCGGCCTGGTCTGGTGGGGGCCCCGCACCCCGCTGCCTGCTCCCACCCTGATGTCACTGCCGTGATGTGATCCCACCTGCTTTGTGGGGTGCTGCTGCCCCTGCCTGTGACCCTGGGCTGCCTCTGGTCCCCCCCACCCCGGTTGCCCATCCCAGTGGCTGGGTGCGGTGCTCTGTGTGGCCTCTCGACCCTCCCGTGTGCAGCAACCGGTCCGCTCCTGCCTGCCCTGGCACTGGCTGCACCACCACCACCCCCTTGGGTGCTTGTGTGACCTGGGGATTCAGGTGCCCCCGGACTGGCCCATGTTCCTTCCCGGGTGTGTGTGTGTGTCGCTGGACCTGCAGCATGGCTCCTCCAGACCTGGCTGCCCTCCATCTGCCCCTGCATGACTGCGGGGCCCCCTGCCTCCTCCTGGACCCTCTCCGCTGGGCTCGCTGTGTATTGTGGGCCCCCAACGTGCCTTGACCCGGGGGTCCTGGCCCCCCCTTAGCAAGACTGTCTATGTTGCTGTGGGGGCACCTATGTGGCCTGGGGTGCTGTGGGGGTGGGGGTTGCTTCTGCCTGTGCCCTGCCCCTTAGCAGTGCCCCCCCTCATCCCTCCCGTTGTTCCCTGGCCACCCCTGCCCCCCTTCCCAACCTTTCCCTTGCGTGCGTGTATGTGTGTGCCCGGGCGTGTGGTCTTGCAGTGTGCCCCGCTGCGGGTCCGCTGTGTGTGTGCGTGCATGCTGTGTGTGACACCTGTCAGCCTGTTCTCCCTCCTCCCCCCTCCCTTCCTGTTTCCCTTGTGTGGGCATTCCCTTGTGTGCCGTTTGGCTTCGTTTGCCCTCAGGCGGCCATGTCTGTGTCCCGCCCGTGCCTGGTGCCTTCTGGGTCTTTTGACCGCGGCCGGGGATCGGCATCACATCTGTTGCGCTGCCCCAGTCTGTGGTGGTTCGGCCCGGTTCCCGGTCGTGGTCCCGGTCCCCTCACGTCTGTTTGGGGCTTATATTCACCCCGGGCCGTGGTGGTTTTGTTCGCCCCCACTGGGGGTTCACTGCGGTGAACCACCCACCCGTAACATCTGAAATCAGCCTATGTCTCCTCAGCTAAAACCCTTCTTCACACCACAGTCATCTCTCGTCTTGACTACTGCAACCTCCTCCTTACTGGCCTCCCCTGCTCTCACCTGTCCCCCCTTATCTCCATCCAAAACTCCGCTGCTAGGGTCATCCACTGTGCCGGTCTCTTCGACCACGTACAGCCTCTCCTCTCCTCGCGTCACTGGCTCCCCCTTCCTGAACGCATCCTTCACAAATTCCTGGTATTCACCTACAAATCCCTTCACAACTTAGCTCCCCCTTACCTCTCAGCCCTAATCACCTTACACACTCCTGCACGCGCTCTCCACTCCTCATCTGTCCCCTCCCTCGCTCTCCCTTCTCTCCCCTGCTCCCTTAACCACCTTCATCCCTTCTCCCTTGCTGCCCCCCATGCCTGTAACTCCCTCCCTGCCCACATCTGCCTTGCCCCTCTGCACCTTCAAATCCCTCCTCAAAACTCACCTCTTCCTCGCTGCCTTTCCTGACACCTGTTAGAAATTTCCCCGCCATATTTACCATCTGCCCTCCCCACAGACTCCTGCCAACTGCAACCAAGTCAAACACGTGCACCTGCGACTTTGCATCCGCTTGAATGTTATTTATCCCTTGTCTCTCCCTATGTCCCCTCTCCTTGTCTTCCCCCTCTGTGTCTATTAGATTGTAAGCTGTAGGCAGGGACCACATCTTTCTTGTTGTTCTGTAATGTGCCAGGTACACAGCTGGTGCTATAAAAATGTTAAGAATAATGCTAATAATAATAATTAATAATTAATAAGTCATTTCTAGTTACTCTGAGGTTACACCAATTTCCAAAACACTCCCCAAATTCCCTCCATATTGCGGTAAATTTCCCTCAGGTGTCACAACTATTAAATTGTGCTAGGCTTTAGTCAGTGCCAAATCCTCTTTTACAGTGTGAGACCTCGTTGCTAGGGTTGAAATTGGAATTCTGCCCAATTTCGATTTCTGATGGACCTGGGTGGCAATTCGATAGGTCCAATCAGAATTAGGATCTCACAAAATTCTAATTTTTTTTTGGATGTGTGCATTTTTTGATGCACGTGCAAATCAATCGAGAGGAATTCAATCAAAAAAATTGCATTGGTGCCATTTTGGGAAAGGGTGTGAATGCACAGAATGGCCCTGGTGGCAATTTTGTGCATGCATCGTGATTTTTTAAATTTTATTTTAAATTTTAAAAATAATTTTAAAGATCGCGGCACATGTGCAAAATGGCCAGTGGTCTGTTTGTATGCATGCTCAGCCCTTTCCCAAAATGGTCCTGGCAGCGTCGACACCATTTTGAAATAATAGCTTTTAATTATAATAATAATAATAGTTTAATAATAGTTTTTTTTTAAATAATGGTGTTTTAAAAAAAATCATTATTAATAAAATAAAGGGAAAAAACCCACAACCAAAAACCGTAGGGTCATTTACAAAAAAACCCCTGAAAATAAGAGGATTTTGTAAATGGGAAAAAAAAAAACAGTTGGGGTGCCTTCTGAACACCCATATTATGTGACCCCGTTCCTGTTCCTGGATGTAGCCTCTGGAACCAGTTTCTACCTCCAGCTACTGAAAAAGAGAGCTCAGAGTAAGTAGCAGAGACGAGAGCATATAACACACGAGGACAGGGGGCTGATCTATGGCACAAATAGAACTGAAATGAAAAATCTCTGCAATGTATTTATTTATTTATTCATTTAATTATTTTAAGAATTTTTATCCCGCCCCTCCTGTTGCAGGCAGCTCGGGGTGACTAACAATATAAATATACAAACAATATAAAAACATACATTAAAATAATCTTATAACAATGGGGAAAGTTTAAAAAGAATATAAACAAAAACCTTCCCACTCTAACCCTCTACCCCATCACCCATCTCCCTCCCCTCCAGGCTCCGACAGAAACAGCTTTTTTGCCTTCATTTATAGGGAGGAAATCTACCAGCATTTTTGGCATTTTTCATGATTTTCTGCTATTTTCCACCATTTCTGTATTCCTGGTAATTTCTGGCAATTTCCGGTAATTTCTGGTATCGTCAGTAATACCTGAAATTACTGGAAATTATTGGAAATTACCGGAAATTACCAGAAAGTACCAGAAATTACCGGAATGGCAGAAAATAGCGGAAAATTATAGAAAATGTAAAAAATGACGGTAGAGTTCCTCAATGTTCCCGACAGGTCGGTATTTCTCAACAGAATGAGAGCACCTGCTCTCACTTGATGTGCATCCCTTAAGCACCCCCACCTGCCACCAGTGTCTATGCAGCCCTCAGAAAGCATGCACTGATTTTTAAAGGAGCCCCCCGAGAGGGAAAATGTTCCCCACCCCTGGGCCAGATGACATGTGCACTGCAGTCCCTTCCACCTCCAGTCCTGTTATATTTTTGGCAAAAAGAGAATTTTCATCTAGCTGAATATATTCCTATTTTTCCATCTTCATGACAGAAGAAAGCAGAAATCCTTTCTTGCAACGTCTCTCCCATCTGCAATATTGTATTTGACTTTTCTTCCTTTAGCGGAAGATAATATAATTTCCCATGCCTTGAACGACTGTCAGATACGTCTCCTTAAGCACATCTTCTCTTGCGGCGCAGTGCCACTTCAGAAAGAGAGAAAGTGTACGAGTGACAAAAGAAGCATTAAGCAAACCCTTGAAGTCATCATTGTATCAGAAATAAAATCGGCCCCGAGTTTCACCCACACATCACCAGGAACATTTCGTTTTGCATTGGGAAGCAGAGAATATGGCTTTGCTGGGTTGGCAATTCACACTCTTAAGAAGACAAGAAGAATAGTTATCTACCTGGGAAACTGCTATTACTCATTTTGTTATTTAGACAGAGGAATTACTACAAAGCTTCATGCTTCACAAGAAAAAAAAAGTTCTAGCTTTTTTGGGGGAAAAGAAATAAGCAAATCTCAGGATAATGTGAAAAAATATCTGTGGTCTATTTTGCATTTGCTGTAGAATCTTCCTTCTCTCATGTCCAGATCTTTGGGCTTGCTTACCCTTTGGTCAGCTAGCTGGGGACCTATCACCCTGGTTCTCAAACTGAGCAGCATGGAAGGTATTCTGGGGGGGTGTGAGGACGACAAATGACAAATACCTAGCTCCTCTCTGACTGACTTAGGTGGAATCTCGAAAATAATGAGATGGCAAGGGAGCGAGAGAGTACAAGAACCAATGCGACTGGGAGATGAAGTAACAGGGTGACAATGGGGAGAGGAAGAGAGGGATGGGTGTGTGTGTGGTGTAGTGGTTGGGGGGCTCAGTTATCACCACACAAATAAGGGGGTGGGAGGGCGGATGAAAACAGTGTAGCAGCTGACTCATAGACAGTGAGTCAGGACCGGGACCTCACTGAGTCCTGTCAGGACTAGAGCAGTCATTTTGTGCATGTGCAATTGGGAGCAAGGAGCATGCCACAGCAAGCAGGTCTGCCAGAGAGCCCCCCCTCCCTCCCCCAGCATCAACAGCACTCACGCAAACCCTTCGTGTACCACTCCAGGACCCTGGGGAATGAGGTTGAGGATCCATAACTGACAGAGTGTGTTGTCGTTTGGTACGGATTAATCCGTAACAAGTTGACCCATTATGGACTGTTACAGATTAATCTGAATCCATAATGCCCATCCTTAGTAAGGCCCCCCCCATCCATTACCTCCTGTGACAGGTCCTCCTCCAGCCTTACCCAGTGCAAAGGGCTGAGCCTCAGTTTGCTCCTTAAGGAAGCCCCAGATACACTGTTTCTTAAGCAACAGCTCCTTTCTTTGCAGTTCTTTCCCCAGTCTGCTACAAGGTTTCACCCAGGGTTCCCAACAGGCTGTGGATTTTCGGTCACAAACTTAAAGAAGCAGCAAAGTCTCCAACATAAATCTCCAACAGCCAGCCAGTGTGGTGTAGTGGAGAAGCTGTTGGGCGTAGACAGGGAAGTCAGGGTTTCAATCCTGCTCTAGCCATGAACTCACTGGGCAGCCTTGGGCAAGTCACAACCTCTCTCAGCCTCAGTTTCTCATCTGCAAAAATGGGAATGTTTGTCTGTCTGTCCATGTGGTCCC
Organism: Sphenodon punctatus; assembly: GCA_003113815.1. Lineage (NCBI taxonomy): Eukaryota > Metazoa > Chordata > Lepidosauria > Sphenodontia > Sphenodontidae > Sphenodon > Sphenodon punctatus. The sequence goes on along the minus strand of QEPC01003143.1, from coordinate 4,195,518 downwards.
CTCACCCTTGTCCATCTTAGATTGTAAGCTCACTGGGGCAGGGACCTGTCTCCAAGATCAGTGACTGTAAAGCACTGCGTAGACCTAGTAGCGCTATAGTTACGATTAGTAGAACATAGGCTGTTTTTAGATGAGTTGCAGGAATGTGGGAGGAGGGTGTGGATGCCACATTGTGGGCGGAACGTGCCTTCCTCCAGGGATCACCTCCCCTAGCCTGGAGGCAGCACCTTCCCTGGGTAGGCCTCTCCCTGTCAGGGTTCCCTGGTGATCTGAAGCCAGGCTCCCAGCCCAGCCTTAAATACTCAGGGCTTTTTTTTCACCTGGTCACCTCCAACCAGTCATGTGCCCCATTAGCCTGAGTAGCCCCACCTAGGATTCTCAAAGCCTGGGGGACTGAGCCAGGCAATTGGGGACAGAGGCCCCCTGTAGGAGGTGCAGCTGAGGCCCTCCAGGAAGGGGGGGGGCAGTGTAGAAGGGCTTTGTAGACAAAGTCACATGCAAATGTGTGAAGTCAGAGCAACTGTCAAGTTCAGGTGCTTAATAGGGTTCTGCAGAAGGCAAACCTACTTTTTTGTTTCAAAAAAATTGCTAAAACTTTTTTTCAAAAAATGGCTAAAACTGAACTCCTTATCTTCCCCCCTCATCCTTCCTCTCCTTCCTCACTGTCAATAATTATTGATTATTGATCACCATCCTGCCTGTCCCCCAAGCCCATAGCCTAGGCTTCATCTTTGACTCACCCCTTTCTTTTAAACCCTACATTGACTCTGTTGCTAAATCCTGTCGCTTCTCCCTCCATAACATTGCTAAGATTCGCCCTTTTCTCTCTGTCTCGTCTGCCAAAACTCTTGTTCATGCTCTGGTCATCTCTCGCCTCGATTACTGTAACCTCCTTCTCACTGGCCTTCCCCGGTCTCACCTTTCTCCCCTCATCTCTGTCCAAAACTCTGCTGCCAGGGTCATCTACCTCGCCAGTCGCTTCGACCATGTGCAGCCCCTCCTCTCTTCGCTTCACTGGCTTCCCCTTCCTGAACGAATCCTGCACAAGCTCCTAGTCTTCACCTATAAAGCTCTTCACAACCTTGCTCCCCCCTACCTCTCTGCACTTATCGCCCTCCATACTCCAGCCCGTGCACTTCGCTCCTCCTCTGTCCCTTCTCTCACCCTTCCACGCCTTCCCTGCTCCCCTAAGCGCCTTCGTCCCTTCTCACTTGCTGCCCCCCATGCCTGGAACTCCCTCCCTGTCCACATCCGCCTTGCCCCCTCCCTTCATACCTTCAAATCTCTCCTTAAAACTCACCTCTTTCGCTCTGCTCTGTCTGACTCTTTATCCTGCTGAGCCACTATTCCTATACCTACGATCGGTTTACCCTTATCCTTGCAACATGGACCTGCCTGCTGTCATTCTCATCGTAACCAAGCCAAGTACGTGCACTTGAGACCTCGCATCTTCATGAATGTTAGACCCCTTGTCTCTCCCTCTGTTCCCCTTCCTAAGTCTCTCCCCCAGCTCCTGTCTCTCAGATTGTAAGCCCTAGGGGCAGGGACCGTGTCTATTTTATTACTTTGTAAAGTGCCAGGTACACTGCTGGCGCTATATAAATGTTTTTTAATAATAATAATAATTAATAAAAAGGGGTTATAAACAACCCTACCATTTTCATTTTTTTTTATTTTTCCTTTAATTTTTTAAAATTAAATGTGATGTTTTTTAAAAAAACAACTGCACATGTGCAAAATGGCCACCAGACTGTCTTGCGCATAATTATGCTGGTGCCATTTTGGAAAAGGGTGTGCATGTGCAGAGTGGTCCAGTGACTATTTTGTCTGTCCACAGTGGGGTTTTTTAAAATTAATTTTTAATTAACAAAAAAAAAATACCCTTCCCCCCCCCTCCAAATAGCACTACTGGCACCATTTTGGGAAAGGGTGTGCATGTACAGAATTATCCTGGTGGCCATTTCGTGTATATTCTGTGATTTTTAATTTCATTTTTTTATTTTTAAAATGAAAATGAATGAAAGCAAATGACAGACCTTTGCTTGTTCCTCCGTTTTCTCTAGGTCTGAAACTTGGTATTTGGAATTATTTGGTTTGAACTTTTTACCAAGTATCCCGGCACGCAACTCAGTTTTTCCAAGTACCGAGTAACCGAGGAATCAGCCCAATACTTGGCACGGTACTCAGTACTCGATAACTCCTCGATTGAGCAAAGGGGGAAAAGGGGAAGAGGTAGGGAAGGGGACTAGGGGAACAGGGAATGGGCAGGAAGGGGAGCTGGGGGCATATATTATGGGGGCTTTCCTGCCCTTATATAAGGGGATTTAATACTCAGAAAAATACTCTGAAAAATACCAAGTATTTTACTAAGTAACAAGTACTGATTACTTGGCCGCGTTACCAAGGACCAGCCGAACACTTGGGACTGAAACTTGGAAATACTTGTGAATATTGTTTTTACTATTCAGTTCAGCCCTAGTTTCATAACATTGGTTATGAAAACAAATGGGGCTCCATTCTTTGTTGTAACTCCGGATGCATGCCCCTAGTGCCTAAGAGCATGGTGCTCATTTGGGTTGGTTCCGTTTAAAGCTTGGTTAAGTGTAACCATCCCTACTAATAAGTAAATTGCCTTTGCAAATCCAAAAGGGGCAGAGTATGTTCTCTGAGTCACTTAGCAGCACGGTGCTTTAAGCATCTATAACAATATTACTGCTTACTGGCACCTCCATAAGACTCTTTAAAAGCACAGTAGGACTGTTTTTAGCAGCAGACTGCTGCTTCGTAGGGGAATCTGTATTATGTTGTTAGTTTGTATCAATTACACAGGAGCATTAGATATACCATTATAGGCTCTGAGAGGTAGGTATGGCCTTTAGCTCACATTTTGCCAACAATGTTCTAAACTTGGAGGCTGTCGTTAAGCTAATGGGCTCTTGGGGTCTGTTCTTTTGTGAGTAGCAGGGGTTATCCTCATCCTGCTGCAGTCAAAGATGGATCATGGCCTAAATCAAGGGTGAGGAACCTTCCCCTCCCACAGTCTATGGTGAAAATGAGTACAAGCTCCAGTGGCTGTGTAGACATTGGAGTTGGGGGTACATATAAGGTGTGCTCAGGAATGGGGTAGGCAGGGGAGGGTTCAGATCGTAGATCAGTGCCATGGACACCCCCCCCCCCCCTCTCCTTGTGTGCATGTCCTCATCTCTACTCCCTGACCTTACTCTTATAGAACTTGGGGTAGGTACAGGGTTCATATAGGCAGGGATGCAGTGGGGAGTGCATTTGCTACCTGCGGATGATACTTCCATTTTGGGCACCCACAGTGAGCACCCTACAGGTTTACCTGGCCCCCATCAGGTGCCTAGATGCCTTAAAAATGCAGATCGTTCTGGAATGCCCCCGGAAGCTCCTGCCTCCATGTGCTCCCTAAGTTGACTCAACTGTCCAGTTGCACAGCTGCTGCTGCTGCTCCTCTGACCACTATTGGGACTGTGGCGCGCCGCTCAGCTCAACTGAGCAGCAGGCTGAGCTGGGAGGAGCACTGGGAGCAGCAGCTGTAGGAGCAGCAGTGCAACCCAGCAGGTGAGTCATGATGAGGAGTGCGCAGGAACAGGAGCTTCTTGGGGCATGCTGGGATGTTTCCTCCACTGACTTACCCACCTAGCTGCACTGCTGACCCCACTGCTCCTCCAGTCCCATGTGCAAACTTGCTACGGGGGCTGTGCTGCGATGCCTGACTCAGCTGAACAACCGGCCAGGCATGGAGGAGCAGCGGGAGCAGTGGTGCAACTGGATGGGTAAGTCAGGCTAGAGAGCACGTGGATCGTCCGTCAAGTTGCGTTTGGGCAACAATTGGGGCCCCAAAGCAACCAACTCGATTCAGGCACCCCAAATTTGACACAGTGCCCATTTTTCTGGGTACCCTCTTTTAGCTCTATAGATAGACCAGTTCTAGGAGTTGGAAAAGAGCCAAATAAAAATCAATCATGGGCTAGATTTCATCCATGGGCCTTAAATTCCTCACCCCTGGCCTAAATATTTATATATCGACGACAGTTTGGGGGGAGTCTTAGTCTGTAGGTGAACATTTTGGGTTACCTTAAATGAGGTAGTTTGTCAAAGGACAGATGTTCTTCAGCATCTGAAAACTAGTGCTGAAACTGGAATTTACGCAGATATTGTAACTGAAAAAGCATCTCCGAATGACATCCAATACCTGAGATTTCATGGACAGAGCATGGTCAAAAATGATGCCCAAGTGTCTAGCCAGACCCTGTCAATACACAGGGGCCTGAGGGAGGTGAGGACATCCTCATATAGGCTGCCCCTCCCCACCAGCATCACCTCGGTCTTCCCTGGATTGAACACAAGGTCGTTCTTATGCATCCAGCTAGCTATCTCATTCAGAGGTTCCTCCGAGGCAGAGGCAGAGATGGCAGGGCTCATGGGGCAAGAGATATATGACTGTGTATCATCAGCATACTGATAATACTGAACCCTTTGTTTGATACATACATACCCAAAGCGTTGCATGGATATGTGAAGCAACATGGGTGAAAGAACTGAGCCTTGTGGAATGCCGCTTTTCAAGTCTTTCGGGGATGACTCATAACCATCCATTACCACCAATTGACTCTACCCCTCTCGGTAGGACTGAAATGACCGAATGGCAGCTCCCGTCACACCAGCCACTGAAGCAGCAACTCATGGTTAGTCATATTGAATGCTGCTGTGAGGTTTGACATGACCATGATAATGGCCATCTGTCCTCGATCTAAAATCATCAACAGATCATTCATCACCCTGACCAGTCTGCTCTCCACCCTGTATGAAGGATGGAGTCCAGACTTGAATTTATCCAAGATATTCTTGGTGTCCAAATGCCTCTGCAGCTGTATGATCATGACCTTCTCAATCAGCTTCCCCCAAAAAGGCAGGTTGGAGATTGAGTAATAATTGGTAAGCACTTCAATGTCAAGAGTTGGTTTCTTGAGGAGGGGACAAACCTCTGCACATTTAAGGCTGGTCAACATCCTCCCCTCCACAAAGGAGGTGTTAACAATGGGGCCAATTCCATGCTCCACGTGTGCAGCCATGCACATACACGTGCAACTGTGTGGTTTGCATGTGCCACCATAGGCCCTGTGCCGAGGGTGTGTGTGTGCTCCGTGCAGTGGTCCATGGGACTGACCCCAATGCCTGTCAATAAAGTGACTATCACCCCAGCACTTGCCTTCAACAGCAAGGATGGGCGTGGGTCAGATGAGAGGTTAGGGTATGAGAAATGGTGGATTCGTGTCGTTACCTTTTGATGTGAGTATGCTGAAAATTACAGTCCTAGGTTTCCATTGGGTTGTCATAACCCTTAATCACCTGAGTCAGGATGTGTGTGCTGGTTTTTAACCTTGTTTTTTAAACGATTGAAAGATTCCAGTTGCCGTTGGCATGTGACCTGCTTTCTCATAACGACAAGAGATGGAAATAATGGCTCCGGTCATGATTGCAACCGCCCAGTCTAATGGTGATGGATGCACCCAGGTATAGCTAGTGAATGCCTCCACTCTGCTTAAGGACCATTCAAGAGGGGCCAGGAAGAGTGGAAGCACAGAATACTCATTTATATCTATATTTGTATGGGGGACTGTGAAAATATTTGTGGATGGTAGCAATGTGGAGGGGGACACGGTATGGTGAGAGAAGTCTTCGTTTTTGTCTTCTTGCCAGCAACATCTGTGGCCTGGATAGTCATGGTTAGAGACAAAGTCCTTGCCCCAAAGGGCTTACAATCTAGAATGGACAAAGGGAGAGACAGGGGTACACTGACAGTGATGAGAAGTTGCAGGTGCACATGCTTAGCTTAGTTGCAAAGGAGGAGGTGGATCCAGAAGGATGATACAATAATATTAGGAAACTTTAAAGGAGCAATTCATGGGGGTGTGGAGATAGGGAAAACCTGATGAAAGAGAGTGGTATTTTAGGAGGGATTTGGAGGTTGGGAGGGAGCAGAGTACATCTGCTCAGGTAGGGAGGTGAGCATAAGGGAAGCCTGGGAGAAGGGACTGAGATGGTTTACCTGGTAGTCGATATAAATCATAGCTTCAGTAGAGCTACAATTGGGCATCCGGAGATTCAGGCATCCCCAATGAATCAGGGGTGCCAAAATTGATCCAGCCCTGTTTGGGCACCATTGATTGGGACCCAATGGGCTGCTTGATTGCACCGGTCGGCCTTTGAAAGTGAAAGGACACACCCAGTTGTAGCAGCCTGGGCCGGATTTTGAAAAACTGCTTCCCTCATTCAGTGTTTCATCGGTGTGAAGTGCTGGAGAGTGGGAAGCACCAGCCAGCCTTTCAAGCCGACAGGAGCCAACCTGACCACAGAGGTCTGGGCCGGCTGCTGCCTCCCCTACAGCACCTCACAGCTGTGAGGTGCTGTAGGATGGGGGAGCGCCAGTGGTCAACCTTTGAAACTGCCAAGCCTGCTCCACAGCCGGGTGGAGCACTGCGGAGCTGGACTTGACAGCGCTCCTGGCTGGGGTCAAAGAGTAATGTTTGCATTTTGGGACCTCGGGCACCTGATTGGTCCTCGGGTAGCCCACCAGAATGGCAGTTGGGGTGCCTAAAAATGAAGGCATTACCCTAGGGTCCTAGTTTTAGTACCTGTTGCAGCTCAGGTTATAATGGAGTGGTAATTGGTTCTGCGGACATTACTGCAGCTTAGCAGTAATGTCCGCAGAACCAATTACCACTCCATTATAACCTGTTGCTTCACTGGATGCATTGCGACCTGTTGTGCACTTTTCTGAAGCGACCGAATTTGTCCACTGCTGGAGACAGGATGCTGGTCTAGGTGGACCATTGATCTGACCCAGTATAGTACTTCCTATGACTTCATGGCCATGATGACATTACTGAGTTCAACACACAGTGGCTTTGCAAACGCTTCTAACATTTCCTCTGGTAATGTCCACTGACTCAATGCGTTGTATTGACTTTTATCAGTTGGCTTCAGGCTACACCAGTGTTTAATTTTGCTGACCTATAATTTAAGGGCACAGTCCTCTAGCCCGCGTACACCACCTCCTACTTGTGCTGCACAGCCAGAATGTGGGCACTCAGGCGCACCGCATGTGCAGCAAGCTGTGAGGGGCAATGGCACAACCCAGGCCAATGCGACCCCCCCACGAGCCGTGTCTGCTCCATTCCCTGGGCGTGTGTAGGCTCGGGGGGTGGGAGGGTGTCACATCGGCCCGGGTTCCTGCGCATGCAACACATATGCACGCTTGACCATGCGTGTTCTGGCTGAGCACTGCACCTGTGGGTAGCATATGCGGACCAGAGGATTGTACTGCAAGGGTCTAGTTAGTCTTCTGGGGCTGTGCCTCTGGACCACACAAGTCCTCTGGGATTGCCTGCTAGTATTATCCACCGTCTTGTGCTGTGAGGAAGCCAGCTGAGTTCATTATGGGCAGAGGGAAAGCTGAATGACCTGAAGCGAACAAGATTGCAGGAGCCAATGTACTTTGCCTTCAGGGAACGTTGATGCATCCAAATTGCTTTCTCCTGGTCAATTCAGAAAGTTTTTGTTCTAATACAGTTGAAGGTATCGCTGTAATTCAATCACCGCAAGCACTAGCTTCTTACTTTATTATGTGTATATCTGTGCCACGCACATCGAGGATAATATAATATCTAAATTCATTATATCAAGATAAAGATACTTCTGATGGGTTTGAAAAGAGCTGAGCATTTTTGCTTGCTTGTAGTTCATATGTTAACTAAGCAAATTTAGGGTGCCTATCCTCATAAGGGCTGCCATGTTGGTCCATCCAGCACAGTATCTTGTCTCCGAAAATGACCAGCATTGGTTGCTTTTGAGAAGCGTACAACAGGTCAAGCTGGAGTGATCAAATTTCCTCCTATTCACTCCCAGCTCCCGAAGGTCTAATTCCTTGACCAATTACACTAGAATCATAGAGTTGGAAGGAACTTCGAGGGTCATCTCGTCCAACTCCCTGCTTGGATGCGGAGTGACTACAGGTACAACGTCCCTGTCAGATGGTTGTCCAGCCTCTGCTTGAGAACCTTCAGTGATGGAGAACCAATAGCCTCCTTGGACAGTTTCTTCTATTGCCGCACAGACCTTACTGTTAGGAAGAGTTTCTTGATATTCAGTTGAAATTCACCTCCCTGACCGTTGAGACTCTTATTTTTAATCCTGCCCTCTGTAGCAATGAAGAGCGGTTCCTTGTTATCTTTGCTATCAAATAGCTATTCCTGAACCTATCCGCTAAGGACCTATCCAATCCTGTCTTGAGACCAGTTATGCTATTGGCTCTTAAAACATCTGGGACTCTTAAACTTCTCAAACTGTGTCCCTGTTTGCTTATTTGGGTTTTATTTTTAAGATGGTGTGAGCTGTTCTGAGGTTTTAGAGATAGGGTGGAATATAAATCAATACTAATACTCATACTACTAATATATTTTCTCTGGTATAGGAGGCTACATGGGCCTGAAATAACCTAGACCTCTATTCTGCAAAGTCTTACATGCAAGTATTCCTATTGACATCAGTGACATTACTCATTATTCATTCTCTTTGAATCTCAGGGGCCCTAACATTTTTGTCTTTTCATAATAATACAGAAAATGCATTCAAGGAAAGGGTTCCCCTCCCCCTTTATATTCACACGTGAGACATAAAATTACTTTGTCCAAGTTGCGCCTAAGCTTGTACTGAGTTTGCTTCGGTGAATTCTCCTTGCAGCATGGCAAACGGCACGCTAGTAATGCAGGAACCAGCTACTCTCTGGAGATAAAGATCTGTCTCCACGTAAGAAACTTGTAGAAAACCAAACCCGACAAAACTGCAAGCAAGAAAATGGTCATCCTTGAATAAAGGATCTTATAAGCTTAAGCCAGATGTAGGCCGATTTGTCACTCCAAAAGGGATATTTATGAATTAAAGTGCAGCTATAACCTTGATCATGTGACAGCAGTTCATCTGAATTAACGATTGGGAGCATGCACAGTATGCTTTATAGAACTGGAATTAATTTGGAGTAATTTCCCACTTACCTCAGAGTAAGTCATGCTTGGAATAAGGAGTAAGTCCCACCTTTGTGAAACTGGTACAAACTGGGATAACTACCATGGAATGCAAGTGTTGTGTGATCACTGAACCAAACTTACTCCTATTGTGAACAAGTACTACAGAGTAAATTCTCCAGTGTTGACCATGTGCAACGCCGCCCTACAAGTCCTCCAAGTCAGGTGCATCTCTTAGTGTCTGTCTGTCCTGCTTTCAATTTCGACCCTCTGCTGGATCTCTGGGGTGCCCCCATCCCTTCCACAACGGGCCAGGAAAGTTAACCCTCTCCCTCCCTTCCTTTCTCCCTGGCTCACTTTCTAGTGCCTCTGTTTCTCCCTTTTTTTGGTTGGGATCACTGGGATCCCAATTACCCCTCTCTGCTATGGCTTGAACTCCCCTCTTTCCATAGAAAATAACCCCTAGCTCTTTCCAGGGATTCCTCCTGCCTCCTCTTTTCCTCTTTCCAATTTTCTTTCCTTGTTAACATTGTTACCGGGCCAGCAAGACTCCTTTGATTGGCCTTGCCAACCCTTTTTGTGCTAAGAACGTTGCTGTACTGCAGCTACAGTGCAACAAGGGTCCTGAGCACTCACCCAGGACTAACATGGTTCCTGTTGGCATGATCTAACCATCTGGACCCTGCCATTGATCCGCCTCCCGCCTCAGTGCCTTTACAACTCACGGTGAGTTCGCCTGTCTCCCAATTTACCCTTCCCTCTCAGCCCCTCTCAGCTCAGCTAAAAGCCCCCCCCCCCATCCTCCCTAATTCCTTCTTGTTTCTCTACCTGCAGCCCCAACCACCTGTACCCAACCCAGATAGGGCTCGCTCTACACAGTTGGCGAAGAACACAAATTTGCATTCCTTGGTTTCCGCAACCCACTCCACTCTCTAGCAGTGTATCCATTTGTTCTGGACTGTATCAAAGTGTATCCTGCAATTGCCTTGCTTAGCCAATATTTTCTTTTCATGATCCTTGTAGCCCTAATCCCTTTTAATAAATAGCAATTCTTCTGTATTGAAACCTTGTATATCTTATCTTTTTGGGGTGGTACAAGGTGTCGCAGCACATCACATCTTCAGACTTAAGATCCCAGACACTCGTGTGCCCTGAATTAAGCTAAATTCTCCAAATTGACCATTTTTGAAGTGCCCGCCTAGACATTGGGATCCACTCCATGGGTGACCCAGTGGACACGTGTGGGGAAGGCACACGTGGTAACAGAGAGCTCTGTAGTCCAAAGTTTAGGATTTACCAAAATACCAATGAATACCTCTTTATGGCTGCTGCATAACCGATGTACTACATAACCGTATTTCATTTTCAATTTACTTTCGATCTAATTGTAAAGTTTTATCCAGCAAATCTAAACTAGGTATCCAATGGGGGAAACTGAGTTAAACTTGAAATCAAAGTTCAGTGGAGCTGGGAGGGTAACCAAAAAAGGAATTATGGCCAAACACAACTAAAACTAGACAATAACAATAGAAAAGATGAGAAAATAGAATGCAGAAATATGGTAAACTATGGTAAAAGTTGTAATTAGGGCTGAGGTGAGAGCAAGTGTTCCCGCTCCACAGGGAAATCCAAATCTTTCAGGAACGCTTGCAAGTGTTCATCGGTACTTCATCAGTCTCTGGTGATTCCATGTTGCCATCATTGTCGATATCGGTACCTGTGCTTTTCCATCCCGTGCTGTCAATTTCATCACTTTCCAGCATTTGTGTCACTTTCTGCCATTTTCATCATTTCCCATCATTTCAATCACTTTCCATCACCTTTTGTCACTTTCCGAGACTTTAATTACAGTTTTATGGCAATTTATGACACTTTCCCGGCACTTAGCTGGCACTTTTCTGTCTCCACAGCCCCTAGGTGTGCTTGGGATTGGCCCCGTAGCAGCTTTGTTCAACTTGCAAAAAATAACAACAAATGGTGAAAACAGCAAAAAACGGTAAGCTTCCAGGTTGTGCAAAAGAAGGGGAATAACCAGTTTCTTATGGAAACAACAGTTGTCATGATTTGTTATTTCAGGCCTAGTAGTAATATGGTTACTCAATTCAACTGTTTGTTAATAAATAGGGATGTGTGAACAGAACCGAGTTCGGAAATTCGGTTCGGTTCAAAAATCGAGTTTGGTTCGAAAGTTCGGTTCTGTCGACCGAACTATTCGAGTTCAGTTGAATTCCGAACTTCAGAACCAAGTTTGTACATTCAAAACCAGGGTTTTTGGCCTTCTGAACTGGTTTGGATTTGACCAAACAGTTCAGTCGAATTCGAGTTTGGTTCAAAAGTTTGGTTTGGTCGACTGAACTATTCGAGTTTGGTCTGAACTCCGAACCTCTGAACCACGTTTGCACATCCCTATTAATAAATGATGACCACCTGGTAACTGCTTCTTATCAGTTTAATTACTATAATATATCCAACCTTTATGAGAGCCACACAGATAACCTTTTCAGATCTAATTATATCTTGTTATACAGTCATCCTTATTGTTGACATAATGTTGACTTGTTTAACCTTGTTATTCCAGCAGCCACAGAGTGAAAAACAGTCTCTTCTGAAGGTAGTTCATCATTCCATTAAGTTCATCTTCTGGAAACAATGCAAGACCTTTCTATTTGGCCAGACATTAGGCAGGCAGGGATAGGGTTGGATAGGATTGGGTGGGGAATGCAGGGGAGGGGTGGGTGGGGCATTAAGGGGATTTAGTAGTAGTAGTAGCAGTAGTAGCAGTATTGATTTTAATGATTTAAAAAAATTATTATTAGTGTTTTTTTACTATTGTAAGCCATCATGAGCCTCTGCGGGAAGGGAAGCATATAAATTTGACAAAATAATAAATTAAGAAATGAATTATGCATCTCCACAGTGAGTACTAAAATAGGAATTCAGTTACCACATTTCTGCTTGTATAGTTTTAAGATAATTATATAGCAGCCGGATTTAGCTCTTATTTGCTTATTAAATCATGAGTGCTCATTTAGCAATTACTTAATATTCAGTTGCCATAAAACTGTCTTGGTAAATCTAGAGCTCATGGCCAAGACCCTTAATTTGCATCAGTTTACAAAAAAAATCTAAAATTAGGCAAGAGGAGAGTGGAATTTTCATTCCCCCTCCTTTTTTTTTTTTTTTTTTTTTTTTTAAAAAAAGCAAAATTCTTATGTGCAGTAAGAACTGTCAGATTGGATATAGGGGTGATTCGAAGCAGTTTTGTGCAAACAGAACGACTAGCAAAATTCTGATTGGAAGTTCGGATCAATAGAAATTTCTGATTGGAATTTCTTTTATTTTGCACATGTACAAAATGATGCCCAGCCGTTTTGCACATGCACAATGAACAAATGAAATACTGATCGGTGTGATGAATGAAAATCAGAACAATTGTTCTTCCAATTTTCATTAATTTGGACTGAACCAACCGGATCTGTCAAAAACAGAATCCAGTTGGAAACGGAATTTCACCCCTAACTGAATCAGACTAATGATCTTTCTAGCCTATCATCCTATCTCCAACAGTGACCTCGGTGTCTCAGAGAAGGCCATAACAAGAAGGTCATAGCGGAGTCACTCTCACCCCCTTAGCCAGAGGTCTGATTCCCTCAACCAACTTGACTAATATATATTTCTGAACCTATGCTCTAAGAGCTTAGCTGGCCCTTTTTGAACCCATTTAGGTCATGGGCCCCCACAACAGTTAACACCCAATGAAACTAGATGGGTGGGATAGTGCTCAATATAAGTCAGTGAGATTGTTTTGCTACAAAAGGGGCTAGATCTCCCATTTAGGTGCATTTGTTACAAAGGTTTGTGTCCTGGTGATTTCAGTGTTCCAAGTGCTTTACAATCCTTACCTAGTTCACCCTCATTAACAACCCTGGGTGTTTTCAGATGTTACGGGGCCGCTTGGCCCCATACCGAAAACAACCAAATCATCCCCCGCCAGGATGACCCCGTCATGCCCTAACAGACGTGCCGGGGGATCCCGGCGGGGAATCTGGGAGGGGGCGGGGCCACGTGGTGCAATGTGCAGCCACACGGCCCCGCCCCCTCCATGCTCCCTGCCGCCCGCTCTCTGGGGAGACGGGCGGGCGGCGGGGCCAATGCGGCCACAGCGTCTGGCTGAAATCGCCACAGCCTGGGATCCCGCCGGTGAGCCCGGGCCGTGGCGCCCGACCAGACGTGATTTTTTTTTTGTTCCCGCCGGGGATCACTTTCACCACGCTTCCTGGGAAAGTCCCCCGGGGAGCCCGGGAAGAGTGGTTGAAAATGACCCCGTGTGGGTATTGACCATGGCGAACATCTGGTGGCCGCCAAACAGACATTCGAGGTGCAGTGACCACAGGTGGGTATTCACCGTGGTTCACTGTGATCTCGTAACGTCTGAAATCACCCCCTGTGAGGTACGTCATTATTACCCCCATTTTATAGATGGGGAATCAAGGTTCTGCTGTCTGCCTGCCTGCTCTGCTTGCCGTTGCAGGGACTGGGAGCCCTTTCCTGGGCTCGCCCCTCCTCTGGAAGTTTCAGCTGCCCAGCCTTAGTCCCAGGCCCCAGGTGACACTCTGCCCCTCCTCCTGTGGGAGGAGAGAGGGGCGGTACCAGGGCTTTCCCAGGACTTTCAGGTCAGGGGAGGGAGATAAGAGGCCTGCTGCTTGGTGAAGCCGCATGCCTGTGCCACAGGCACTCTCTTAAGGGCCACTGTCATGGCCCTTAGTGGGACCTGAAGGGTACTAGCAGTGGGTAAGGGGTATAGTTGTTTTAGGTTGAGGGGGTGGTGGTGGGGGATGGCTTGTTTGTATTGTGTGGGTGAGGGATGAAGGGACTGGGTTCGGAGGAGGGGCTGGCCCCCTTGGTGTGAGGGAGGGGTACAGCCCTTGGGGTGGGGGGGTTATTCTCCTGTGGCAGAGGAGGGTAGGGTGTGTGTGGGATGGGGGTGAGGGGAGTGGGTTGGGGGGGAGGCGCTGTTCCTCTCGATGTGAGGGAGGGGCGCAGCCCCCTGGGAAGGGGGAGTTACCCTCCTATGCAAGAGGAGGTTAGGGGGTTTATTAATGGGTGGGGGTCTCCCTCGGGGGACTGGAGTTATGGCCTCTGGGTGGGGGTAGGTGGGTGGGATGGACTAGGGGGGAGTCCGCAGCTATAGGGATCATTGTGGGCTGGAGGAATTATGGTCCTTCTGGGAGGAGAATTAGATCTGTGAAGCAGAACAGATGTTGTATTCCTGTCCTGCTCACTAGACCCCAGGCAGATGGTGAGGTGATTGGGAATCAGAGGGCCCCTGGCCTTAGTTTTCTGCTGGTAAATGCGAGGTTGGTAGCCAATAAGTCAACTAAGGTCCGGGGGATGACCCTGGACCAGGCAGCCGACCTCGCATGTATTACGGAGACCTGGCTGGACACTGAGTCCGGGCCTATACTGGCTGACCTTGTCTGGCTGGGTAATCCATACAGCATCAGCCTCGGCTGGGGGGCCGGGAGGGTGGTGTAGCCATTATTTTTAAGGATACATTCTCTGCGAGGAGATTTCCTCTGAAAACTATCATGGGTATAGAGGGCCTTCATCTGGTGTTGGATTTGGCCAGAGACAGAGTAGGGATACTGCTGATATACCGGGCACCCACCTGTACGGCAGTTTCCTTGCCTGCACTGACTGAGCTGGTGCTTGAGATGGTCTTGTGGTTACCCCAGGGCGATAATCCTAGGGGACTTCAACATCCATGCTGACACCAGTCTTGGAGGGGCAGAGCGTGAGTTCATGGCTGCCATGGCTATCATGTGCCTGTCTCAGAGGATGGTGGGCACAACACATGTTGGAGGACATACCCTGGACATGATATTTTGCACAGACCTTGAGGCGGGGGATCCGTTAGTGGGGGAGGTGTCATCAGAGCCTTTGTCATGGATGGATCGTTATCTCTTCCGGGCCGGTATCCTGGTGCATGTTGGCCCCTGGGAGGGTGCGGAACCAGTTAGGATGGTTCACCCCTGACAGCTTATGGAACCTTGTCCTGTTTTGTGGGATGAATTTCAGGATGTGTCACCCTCAGATGTGAGGGATGCTCTCGGGACTGTTCGAGCCACTTTTTGTGAACTAGATCCATGCCCGTCTTGGCTGGTCAAGGCAAGCCAGGAGACATTAGGTCCGTTGCTGGCAGGGATTGTCAATGCCTCCCTTGGGGAGGGCAGCGTGCCAGACTGTCTCAAGGAGGCTGTGGTGCAGCCCCTGCTCAAGAAGCCATCATTGGACATTGACGTCCTGGCCAGCTATCGGTCGATCTTTAACCTTCCCTTTTTAGGGAAGGTTATTTAACGTGTGGTGGCCCGGCAGCTGCAGAAGCATCTGGACTGGATTAATTTTCTTGATCCCTCACAGTCTGGCTTTCATCCGGGAAATGGCACGGAGACTATGCTTGTTAGGCATGGGCGAACAGATCGCGGTTCGTGTTCGGCCGTTCGGTTCGGCCGCGATCGGTTCGTGTGTTCGCGTTCGGCCGTTCGGTTCGGCCGTGTTCGGTTCGTGTGTTCGTGTTCGGCCGTTCGGACGTGCCTCGCGTTCGCGTTCGCCCGTTC
>QEPC01003143.1:4128799-4165615 GCA_003113815.1 Sphenodon punctatus | reverse complement strand
TTTTAATTATAAAGATGTCATTACTGCTATTAAAGAACTCATTTTTAATTTTACTAGACCGGTTTGGTAACTTTATTGGGTCGCAGAATTTTCCATTTTGGGTCGCAGAATTTTCCATTTTGGGTCGCAGAATTTCAGAAATTTTTTCGCAGAAGAATCGGGGCCCTGATCATATCCTGTTGGAATGCAAGCTGTATGAGCCCGTAAGGAATTATTTAATTGGTTAGCTCCTGGGGAAACGCCCAGGGAGAACAGTTGCCGAATATGTGAACTCATTGTTAGAAGACTCTTCCTCTGAAATTACTGTGGCTGTGACCAAGTTTCTTTGTCAAGCTTTTATTTTAAGGACCAACTTCCTGCTGGGCAGGGAAAATGGTGCTGGATGCAGCACCTAAATTGTATGAATTGTGGTCGCGGTCGTGACAATTTAAGATATATGTTTTAAGATATATGCTGTTTTAAATGTTGTTAACTGTTGTTTAAAAATGGCTCTGACCTTCAGTCACGCCTGAATAAAATATACATACAAATTCCCCAGCGTCCCCTGTGGCCCCAAAGTGCCCCTAAGTGCTGCACCCTTTCTCTGCGGCCCTTTGGCCATGGCCTGTGGCTCCTGGCCTGCAGCAGAGCCGCTGGCCACTGAACTTTATAGCCCCCCCAGCTACTTCTGGGTGGGGGAGGGGACAAGCTGGCCCTCGCGGCCATCTTCTTTGATCCCCCTCACCCTCTCCTGGCACTCACATTTGTCTTTTCCCCCTGCAGGTCACAGGGATCCCAGCGGGGCAGTGGAGTGATGGTAGCAGGCGACGGAGGGCAACGGAAGATCCCCCTCAGCAGCAGGTGGAAACAGCGCAAGGTAAGTCCTTTGACAATGTCATTTTCATTATCGTTGTTGTTGTTGGTATCGGTATCATTTCAAATGAAGATTTTAATATCGGTATTGTATCAATTCCCATGCGATTCCCGTGCGCAAATATTTATACAATATGCCTATCCTATAAGGTATATGAAGCAGGTAGGCAGGAGACTAGAGTGACGCTGGCGTCGGACTCACTCTGAATCTGATCGACTTCTCCATAGGACCCATTTGCGGTCCTATGTTGAGGCTTTGAGGACAGCAAAGAAGGAATTCTTTGCTGCCCTCATAGCATCTGCAAAGTCACGTCTAGCAGAGCTGTTCCGGGTGGTGCGGGGGCTGGTCAGTCCGGCCTCCCTTTGCCTGGACGGGGACTTGTCCCAGGCCCACTGTGAGGAGTTTGCCACCTACTTTTCAGACAAGATCGCTTAGATCCAGAGTAACTTTGACATCGGGTTGGATGCAGTAGGAGAGGAGCGTGAGGTTATGGAGTCACCGTCTGGTCGATCTTTCTGGGAGGAATTTCAGGAAGTGACGCCGGCCGATGCCGTGGATGTCTTGGGGTCTGTTCAAGCCACAAGTTGTGAATTAGATACGTGCCCATCCTGGTTGGTAAAAGCTTCCAGGGAGACATTGGGGTCGGTTCTGGTGAGGGTGGTTAACACATCCCTTCGGCAGGGGAGGTTGTTGCCCAGTCTCAAGGAGTCTGTGGTGCACCCCCTGCTGAAGAAGCCTTAGATGGATGTGGACGCACTTGCCAGTTACTGTCCTGTCTCTAATCTTCCCTTTCTAAGGAAGGTTATTGAACGGGCAGTGCCTCTGCAACTCCAGGCACATCGGGACCGTATTGGTTTCCTTGACCCTTTTCAATCTGGGTTCCGCTCTGGCTATGGTACTGAGATGGTGATGGTGGCTTTGGTGGATGATCTCTGCCGGGAGATGAATGCAGGATGTTCTACATTCTTCATCCTGCTAGATCTCTCAACCTCTTAATGTACCTAACCATGGGCTGCTGCTGAGACAGCTGTGAGACCTGGGGGGTCTGGACAGGACTGTCCTTGGGTGGTTCCGCTCATTCCTCTCAGGGAGAATCCAGCGGGTGGTGCTGGGGGCTGAAACTTCTAGCCCCCAGGCATTGACCTGCGGAATTCCGCAGGGTTCTAGTCTGTCTCCACTTTTGCTTAATCTATATATGTAGCTCCTGAGGGAGATCGTGAGAGGGTTCGGGGTGTGTTCTCACCAATATGCTGATGATACTCAGCTGTACCTCTTGTTTTCGACCGACTCAGGTCCCACTGTCTTGTTGCTTTCCCAGTGTTTGGAGGCTGTGGCAGATTGGATGCGGCAGAGCAGACTGAAGCTCAATCCTGATAAGATGGAGGTGATGGTGATGGGTAGGATGGGGGAGGTGCCAACCCCCCTGGTGGGAGGAGGTCTGCCCTCCCATAGTCCAGCAGGTTTGGAATCTGGGGGTGGTGTTGGATCCGGGCCTCTGTTTAGATCTGCAGGTGGAGACGGTGGCTAAAGCCGCCTTCCGCCAGCTGTATCTTGTGCCGAGGCTGCACCCATACATCTCCAGGCCAGATCTGGCCACTCTTATTCATGCCTTCATTACCTCGAGGCTGCAGAATGCAGCAGCCCGTCTCCTTACGGGGACGATGCAACGGGAGCATATTACACCTGTGCTCCGCACTCTGCACTGGATGCCTGCGAGACAGATTCAAGGTGTTGGTGTTGGTTTATAAAGCCCTATACAGTCTGGGTCCCTCATACCTTGGGGACCGCCTCGCCTTCTGCACCCCAGGGCGGCCCCTGCGGTCTACCGAGCGCACCTTCCTGGAGGTCCCCTGCGTTAAACAGGGGGCCATGATGAAGAGGGCGTTCTTGGTGGCCGGACCGCAGCTTTGGAACTCCCTCCCAGAGGAAGCTTGCCTGGCCCCGGGTCTGATGGCTTTTCATCAAGCCTGTAAGACCTGGCTATTCGCCCAGGGCTTCGGAAGGGAGGAGGGTAAGGTAGGGTAGGGAGGGGGAAAGTTTTTTTATGGGGGGGGTAGTTTTAAATTATTTATATTGTGGTTTTATGTATTTTATTATTGTTCTAGTTGTTGTGAGCCGCCCCGAGATGCGTTAGGCATGAGGGGGCGGCCAATAAATGTAAATAAATAAATAAATAAATAATACTTTATCTATCTATCTATCTATCTATCTATCTATCTATAGGATTATAGGTTAGGTACATTTTAAAAATAAATAAATAAATAAATAAAACAGACTAGCCTAAATACCTATATAATATCTAATCTCTCTCTCTATGTACACAGCTAATATCTATCTAAATCTAGGGGAGACGGGAAAGGAAAAGGAAAACTATCTATTATCTAATCAGTTATTCTAATCTAATATATATATATATATATATATATATATATATATATATATATATATATATATATATATATATATATAATAGATACTACCTATATATATATTTAATGTACAGTGGTGAGAAGGGCAGGGAAAGGGAGAAGGTAAAATGTAGGGTAGGAGGAAGGAAAGGTATTGGTAATACAATGAGAACTAGGGAGGATTTTTTGTGTGCAACCACCACAGTTCTGTAAACACAACCTGACAAGCAGAGCTCTCACAGAACAGAGAGAGAAAGCTTGGCCCTCCCATTATAAAGGGTTGCAGTGCCCTCCCCCAGAGCCCCCCTGATTGGTTGTGGGAGGCAGCAGGCATTGAGCAATCACAGTGTGCCATGAAACTGCTGGGGCCTGCTTGCGCTACTCATTGGCCATCAGCTACTGCTGGTAGCCAATGAGAAGCTACCGTTGAGCTGTTTGCCCCTCCCAACACAGGCACAGTTCAAGACTTCAGCCCTGTTTAGGGCTCTGAGATGTCTGCTCCCTCCTCCCCTCTCCGTCATTTCCCCTCCAAAACCCAACTGCCACAGCACTAATAATGACAACGATACTGACATTGTTGTTTTTGTTATCGTTTTCATTATTCTCAGTTGTCATTTTTGTTATTGCAATAACAAAAATGACAATTTTAGTTATCGTTATTGTTAGAATGAAAACGACATGCACACCCTTGTAGAGACCTCTAAGCTGAGAGTCTGCCCCTTTTCCCCATTCAAATCACCTTGTTTCCACTCCTTTCCCCATGGATGTATAGGTTTAGATCAAGATGAGACCATGGGGGTGGGGGGAGAGTGAAGGGGTATTATTCTCACATCATTTTTTTGGAGTGCTTTTAACCTCCTGTTTTCCTATGAGTAGGAGGTTTAAAGCAACATTAAAGAAGAGATACTTACCCATGTTCACTAAGTTGCTTTCCCCATTGCAATCAATGAACACTGATCCCTATACTTACCTTTATAAACAAGTGGGTTTCATGTAATATAAAGAGAGGCTTGCTGGGTTAGGATTCTTCCACTTGGAGAAGAGAAGATTGAGAGAGAGTATGACAGATGTTTATTTATTTTGACTTATATCCTACCCTATCCTGAGGGCTCAGGGCAGGTTACAAAGCATAACCAAAACAAAGTTATGCTAAATACGGTTAGCTAACATGGTTATGTAAACCCTCCCTCTCACCCCCAAGACTATCCCCTCTCACTAAAAACCTGGCCAAATAAGAAAGTCTTACACGGTCTCTGGAAGATGTGAAGGCTTGAGCTCTGGTGAATTTCCAAGGAAAGGAAGTTCCAGAGAGCTATGGGACAGCCACTTAGAAGGCCTCACAGTGGGACTTGGCTGTTTACACTTGGCACCAGGATGTAAGTAGCAGGAGGCTGTTTACAAAATCACAAGTGGTACAGAATGAGTAAATAGGGAGCTGTTATTTACCCTCTCAAACAACATTTGAGCAAGGGAGTCACTCTATGAAACACATTTAAAACAACAACAACAAAAGGAAATACATTTTCACTCAACATTCAATAAACTTGTCGGAGGATGTTGTGAAAGCAAGCAGCCTATCTTGATTTTAACAAGAACTGGATAAATTCTTAGAGGATAGGTCCATTAATCAAGTTGGTTGCAAAACATAACCTCTGACTGTCAGGAGCTGGGAGTGAAAAGCAGGGAATGAATCATTCCATCATAAGCTGTTGGGTACATCTCTGTAGCGACTGAAGGTGGCCACTGTCAGAAACATGATACTGGTCTTGATGGACCATTGGTCTAACCCGGTATGGCATGTCTTATGTTAAAATGGGGAGGGAGACTCTTGGTCTCCGGGAGCTGATTTTCTGTATAAGAAGGAATCAGGGCCATGTGTGTGTTTTTCAAGGCCAAAGAGGAAGAGACTTGTGGTCTCAATGCAAGAGGCCTGTCACTGAAAAAGACTGATATAACTTGCAGAGACAAACAAGCTGTCAGTGCTATCCTTTTGGTGAGTGTTGTGTCAGTATCCTAAGCAGGACTCATTTGAACTGTGATGGAGCAAACATACCATCCTACTTGATGGGGACAAATGTCGACAGCTAAGAAGCCACATGTGCCTACCGCTTGTCTGTGTTGACAGCAGAGATGCCAGCAGGGAACGTGGTGATGTCAGTCTGTTCTGATCAATGAGACCAGGAGTTAGACAAAAAGATACAGCCCAGCTCAGGAATGTGACAATGCTCAGAAATACAACATGGGTGATTCCCATGAGTGGACGCAGGGCTTTTAGAGGAAGCAAACCAGTGATAGCTTGGTGATGTTTCTCATCTGCCCTTGCCTTTATGGCTGAAGGCTACGATGTGTATTTTTAAATTCATTAATATAGTTGTTATTATTACTACTTGTATATAGCACCAGCAATGTGTCTGTGTAGCAGAGCAGAGGCTCGTTTGGCACCTTAGAGGCCAACTGTGCCTTAGACGCACACCTTGGTGGGGCATGGCCAAGCCACCCCAGGAGTCAAAAGTCTCTGAAGAGGACAGACAAAGGGAGCTGAAAAGGGAACAGGAGCTAGGAGAGCTCTGTCTCCAGATACAAGGAACCAGCAGGGACTGGTAAGAGTGAGAAACTCTGCATGAATTAGGGATGTGTGAACAGAATGCAGTTCGGACGTTCAGTCATTCGGTTCGTAACCCGAGTTTGGGTTTGGTTGTTTGGTTCATCGGAGTTCGGTTCAGTCAAACTTGGCCGAACATTCAAAAATAGCGCTATCGATACCAATACCGAATTTGAAGATTTTTTTCAGTATCGCTATTATTTGGCCCGGAAACAACCCCTGGTCTCCACCCCTGGTGCCATTAAGTCTACTCCTCAGCTGCCTCCCCCTTCCAGTCAAGTTTTTCCTGCCCCCAAACTCATCCAAACTCACCCAAACATGACCGAACTGTTCGACCATTTTCGACTTCGGTTCGGACGTTCGGTTCAGACGTCCAAACAGACCAAGTTCGGTCCGAACTCCAAACTTCCGAACCAAGTTCGCACATCCCTAGCAAGAATAGAATGCATGTAAGCAAGAGAACAGCGCTTGGCTAGAGTCTATAATGGCACATCTGGTGGAGGATTGCTACCTTTGGAAATAAATGGATATTTGGTGCTACTTCCCTTTTTAGGGAAGGTTATTGAATGGGTTGTGGCCCAGCAGCTGCAGGGACATCTGGACCACATCAGATTCTTCGATCCCTCACAGTCCAGCTTTCACCCAGGACATGGCACTGAGACTGTGCTTGTGGCACTGGTTGACGAGTTTCAACGTGACATGGATCGGAGGCAGTCTCCTGATACTTTTAGATCTGACAGTGGCCTTTGATGCCGTTGACCATGAGATGTTGGTGGCTCGTCTGCGGGACTGAGCTGGGGTGAGAGGACTGTTCTTGAATGGTTCCGCTCCTTCCTAGCCAGGAGAACTCAGCATGTGGTGCTATGGGAATGCTTTTTATCCCCTCGTGACCTCACGTATGGAGTCCCACAAGGTTCTATTTTGTCCCCTCTCCTATTCAACGTGTATATGCAGCCTCTGGGTGAGGTCGTGAGAAGGTTTGGTGTTGAGTGTCATCAATATGCTGATGACACCCAATTCTGTCTCTCATTTTCATCAGCAGTCTTGGTGCTTACTCAGTGTTTTGTGGCTGTCAGGGACTGGATGAGGATGAGCTGTCTGAGACTGAATCCCTATATGACGGAGGTGATGCTACTGGGACGAGACATGGGAGTTGAATCCCCTGTCATTGATGGGGTGTGTCCCCCCTCATCTCTCAGGTATGTAGTCTGGGTGTGCTCCTTGATCCCCAGCTCTGCCTGGATGTCCAGGTGGATGATGTGGTGAGGGGTGAGTTTTGCCAACTACATCTGGTGCATTGACTTCATCCATATGTCTCAGAGATGGACCTGGCTACCATCATCCATGTGTTCATTACCTCAAGACTTGACTACTGCAAGGCACTCTACGTGGGGCTACCCATGGTGACAGCTTGGAAGCTGCAGCTGGTACAGAATGTGGCAGCCCGTCTCCTTACTGGGACGTGCTGCTGAGAGCACAGAACACCAGTGCTCCGGTCTCTTCACTTATTATTATTATTATTATTATTAACAAACATTTATATAGCGCCAGCAGTGTACCTGGCACTTTACAAAGTAATAAAATAGACACGGTCCCTGCCCCTAGGGCTTACAATCTGAGAGACAGGAGCTGGGGGAGAGACTTAGGAAGGGGAACAGAGGGAGAGACAAGGGGTCTAACATTCATGAAGATGCGAGGTCTCAAGTGCACGTACTTGGCTTGGTTACGATGAGAATGACAGCAGGCAGGTCCATGTGGCAAGGATAAGGGTAAACCGATCGTAGGTATAGGAATAGTGGCTCAGCAGGATAAAGAGTCAGACAGAGCAGAGCGAAAGAGGTGAGTTTTAAGGAGAGATTTGAAGGTATGAAGTGAGGGGGCAAGGCGGATGTGGACAGGGATGGAGTTCCAGGTATGGGGGGCAGCAAGTGAGAAGGGACGAAGGTGCTTAGTGGAGCAGGGAAGGCTTGTAAGGGTGATAGAAGGGACAGAGGAGGAGCGAAGTGCACGGGCTGGAGTATGGCTGGAGTACTGGCTGCCCATAGTGCACGGGCTGGAGTACTGGCTGCCCATAGTCTTCCAGGCCTGATTCAAGGTGTTGATGTTGACATATAAAGCCGAACCGAACGTCCGAACCAAACTCTCGAATGACCGAACAGTTCATTTGTGTTCGGACGAGTTTGGATGAGTTCGGAGGCAGGAAAAACGTCTTTCCAGGACCAAAAATTAGGTTTCAATTTTGTTTTTGTTTCGATTTTGGTTTTGATTTTGCTACTTTTCACTGTTTGGCCAAACCGAACTCGGCTAAACTGAACCATCGAACCCGAACTTGGGTTTTGAACCCAACGACCGAACATCTGAACATCCGAATCGCGTTCTGTTCGTCCATCCCTAGTGTGGGTGGAGGTTTGGGAAGGGGGTGGTTAGGTTATTTTTTGGTTCCATTTGGGGTTTTTTAAGTTATAATTTATTGTTTTATTCTAATAAGTATTATTGGATGTTTTATGGCTTTGTGAACCACCCTGAGCTGCATGGTCAGGATAGGGTGGGATACAAGTGCTGTGAAGTAAGTAAATAAATAAATGTATGCATCCCTGTGCGTACCTGTCTGTTTGGGTGTCTGATCTTGAGGGGAACTACCTGAGCCGGGACACACCGATCTACATCTGGTGTAGAAATCGTGCAGTCATCATCCCTCTGTAACCAGGCAGCTACTGTCTGAATAGGCAAGGACCGTGTGGTGTGGTTACACTAGGGTGGCCAGATATGCAAATGTTAGAGGACACTTGTGAGAAATACATGTTGCAGGGCCTTCATTAGAGCCAATCCTGGTCCCTGCAACCTGTATAACTCATGTGTCCTCTAACATTTGCATATATGGTCATCCTTGGATACACCAGGAGGGGTTTGCCACCTGTGAGCTCACCTGGACCAGGGCATGAGCAGGATGAGATCTGAGAGCTCACCATCAGCTGTGTGGAGGTGGAGGCTTGTGCCCAACCATCTGGGATTGGAGAGGTATGGATACCCCCTATGGCGGCTCCACCAGAGTACAGAGTGAGCCCAGGTGAAGCTATGCATCCAACACACAGCAACATGGAGGCGAGTTCCGGTTCCAGCTTCCTTGAAGAGTTCCAGGGGTACCTGGAGGAGCTTCTTAGACACGCGTTATGCCAGTTTCAGTTCCAGCTTCGGCAATGGATTGTTAGGTAGCAAGGTCAGATCAGGAAACCAGCATAAGAGCGGCAGCCCAAAGCCTTTCCTTCAATGTTTCAACTCAGCTGAGCGAGGCCGAGGTACCAGGGAATCCAGGGTAGGAACATTGATTGCGGAGCCTGCTTTATGGGGACATTTTGCACAGGAAAGTAGATTTCGAAGCTGGGCAGGGACATGGACTCTGGGCTTCCTGGGATGGGGAAAACCAGAGCCCTCATGGAAAGCCATCCTGGGTTAGGGTGCTCAGGTAAAGTGTTGGGGTTGTAGGCAAGCCTGTATTGGACCCAAAGGGTATTTGGGGCGGGGGGCATGTAATGGGAACCCAGCTGAGAGGGTTAAAAGGGGTTCTAGGTGGGTTACAAGGGAGAACTCCACCCAGTGGGCAGGCTGTAGGTGAGACAGCTGCTACCCTTGAAAATCCTCTAGAGAGGAGGGGAATCAGAATGAGGAGTTCTTGAGGCCAGTAAAAACAACCTTCAGCTGAGCTTCGTGACCCTAATTGTGAGAAGAGGAAGGGCAGTGTAGGACCTCAGGCAATCTCAGCCGTGCTGGCATTGCAAAATGCCAGGACACCTCCATTGGTGTCGTCTCATTTGGATAGTCAGTGAAGGAGCGAAACTGGTCAGATCCTTAAGGGCCACAGAGAGTGTGGAGAGGAGAGAACCTTCCGGGACCTCAGGAAGCCAAATTTGATTTTTATTTATTTTTATTTATTTTGTTATATTTCTCAATCGCTTCCTCTTGCCCACATGGGCAACTTGGAGCGGCTTACAACAAACCAATAAAAACAAAGCAATAATTAAAAACACATAAAACATAATAAAATACCCTAAAACAACATTGCTCCATTAAGGGTTCAGTGGAAGGATGCTTTAAAAGAAGTGGACATACTTAAAGACTCAGTAATAAGCCTGGGTAGGGTGACCATACCTCCCCTTTAAAATGTATTTATTTATTTATTTATTTATTCATTTATTTATTTCATATTTGTATCCCCCCCCCCTTCCCCGAAGGCTCAGGGTCACTCATATTTTGTTATATATAAAATACAATATAAAAACATTGAAAAGAGGACACTTATGAAAAATCCATGGTGCAAGGTAGCCCTGGAACCAATGCAGCCCTGCAACATGTATTTTTCATAAGCATCCTCTCTTCCCCCCCCCCTTTTTTAATTATTTAATAACTTCTATCCCACTCCCTCCAGTCTTACAGCAGCTCGGGGCAACTCACAAAACACTAAAAACAATGTATTAAAAATACATAGAAGAGTTACTAAAACAATAAAAACAACAGCAAAAAGAGGTAAAACCATTTGCAACTCCTCACTCTTCCCCCCCCCCCCCTTCCCCAAAGGTCCAAATGAACAGCCAGGTCTTACAGGCATGACGAAAGGCCAACAGACTGGGAGCCAGGCGCGCTTCCTCTGAGAGGAAGTTCCATAGCCATGGTGCGGCCACCGAGAACGCCCTCTCCATCATGGTTCCCGGTTTACCTGGGGAACCTGGTAGACCACAGAGGTCGCTCCACGGCCTGGAGGGTGAGGTGGTCTCTCAGATAGGAGGGGCCTGGACCATGTAGAGCTTTAAATATCAATACCAGCACCTTGAACCGGGCCCAGAACGCTATAGATAGCCATTGCAGAGCCCGGAGCACTGGTGTAATGTGCTCCCTACGGCTTGTCCCTGTCAGGAGATGGGCCGCTACATCAGCTGCAGCCTCCGAGTCATCACCAAGGGCAGCCCCACATAGAGCACACTGCAGTAAAGGGGAGGTATGGCCACCCTAAGCCCTGGTAGAAATGTATGGTTTGGGGAGCTTTGGTACATTTTCTTCAGTTATACAGGACCTGAAAGAACTGACAGACAGGTGTAAGGGGTGTGACCGTGACTGGAAAGGATATATACTAGGACGATACCCATTCACCTGTGCGGTATGTGGGCATTGGGAATATCAGGGACCCCCTCAAGTTATCAGAGCGGGTTCTGCAATCATAGGGAACAAAGGAGGGAGAAGATGTTAAACTCCAGGGAAAGACAGAATTAGAGATTCCTGAGTGAAACAAAGAAATTAGGGACCCAGTGAGAGGTCTATAGGGTCCGGGGGTGGGGACGACCAGATGATACAGTTGTGCCAGCCTCCCAACCACAAACAAGGTGACATAGTGAATGTGAGGTTGAAATTTCCTAAACTGATAGAAACTGAATCAAATGAATATAAAATGTGTAATATTGTATATGGGTTTGGGCATTGGGATGGAGCTGAGAGCCTGCCAAGAAAGGAGCATGGTATATAAGAATTGGGATTGGGTTCAAAGCAAAACCAAGTGGTAATAATAGGGACTTGGAATCCAAAGAGATTAACAGGCATGTGCAAACAGAACGCGGTTCGGATGTTCGGTCATTCGGATCGAAACCCCAGTTCAGGTTAGTTGTTCGGTTCGGTGGAGTTCGGTTCAGCCAAACCCAGCCGAACATCCAAAAATAGCGCTATCGATACCGAAATCGATTTTTTAAAATATATCTGTATCAATTGGCCCTGAAACCACCCCTGGGCTCCACCCCTGGTGCCAGGAAGTCTGCTCCTCAGCTGCCTCCCCTTTCCAGACACGTTTCCCCCGCCAAAGTCACATTTTTCCGGCCCCCAAACTCATCCGAACTCATCTGAACATGACTGAACCGTTCGGCCGTTCAAACATTCTGTTCAGATGTTCAGTTTGGTCATCCGAACAGGCCGAGTTCAGCCCGAACTCCAAACATCCGAACCACGTTTGCACATCCCTAGAGATTAAGAGTATTTCCAGTTGTGACACACCGGCCCGTGGTCACGATTACCCCAGGGTGACCACAAGCCAGGGTTTCACGTCTGATCTGGCCCCACAAGACGTTCACCACAGTCTGGGTCAGATGTTACCCCGGACATTTGCAGGGCTACCACGGGATATGTGCTGGGCTCCCAGCTAGCACACATCCCGTGGTAAGCTCTGCCACAGTCCAGGGTAGGCGACCCCGGATCGTGTTACAGCGGGGATTCACATCTGATGACTTGCTCCATCTAACCCTGACCCATGGATGGAGTGGTTCTGAGTGGTGTATATGGGGCCTGATAGGCTGCCGCACCTGCCTGTCAGGGAGCAGGCAGGGCCGTGCAGAAGAGCGTGCGGGAGGCGGTGGTCTGCACATCCCCCACCCTCTCCATTTCTCCTCCCAGCCCCAGCCACCTGAATGTTTGTTCAGCGGTGGGACTTACCCCACCACAGGGTGAGGGATCTCACCCAGGGGCTGGTTTAGGTATGGCAGGCAAAAAGCCCCTTGTGTTTGAAAATACCTTAAGAGTCATTGAGGTGAGGTCCCCTAAAAGAGGGTCTGGAAATTCCCACCTCTAAGCGCCTCTGGTATAATTGGATGTGTTGTTATGTGTATTTGTATTTGTGAATGGACATCTAGGGAAACTGAGGCATGAGCACTTTTGACTGAAGGTCAAAAGAAAATGGCTTAGGGAGAAAGAAAAAATAGGTGAGGGTGGAAGCTGGGGAGGACTGAAGTTCTCAGGTGGGAAACTAGCAGGAGAGCATGGCAGAAGGATAGGAACAATGCCACGAAGAGTCTTGCAAGTGAAGAGTAATATCTATAAATGATAAATCTGCTACTTGTTAGGAGTGTACCCGAGGACTGGAGGGTGACACCCTGATATTCAAAAAGGGTTCCAGAGGCGATCCTGGAAACTACAGACCAGTAAGCTTGACGTCTGTGTCGGCCAAAATGGTGGAAACCATCATTAAGGACAGAATTATAGGGCATGTTGACAAACATGGGGCTTAATGGGGAAGAGTCAACAGAGATTTAGTAAAGGTAAGTCATGCCTCACTAACCTGTTGGAATTCTTTGAGGGTGTAAATAAGCATGTGGACAAGGGAGACCCAGTAGATATAGTGTACCTGGATTTCCAGAAAGCATTTGATAAGGTCCCTCATGAGAGACTCTTGAGAAAATTAAAAAGTCATGGGATAGGAGGTAGTGTCTTACTATGGATCAGAAACTGGTTAAAAGATAGAAAGCAAAGGGTAGGACTAAATGGTCAGTTTTCACAATGGAGAGATGTAAAAAGTGGTGTGCCTCAGGGATCTGTATTGGGACCGGTGCTGTTTAATGTATTCATTAATGATTTGGAAAAGGGTGTTAAGAGTGAGGTGATCAAATTTGCAGACGACACCAAGTTATTCAAGGTAGTTAAAACACGAGCAGACTGTGAGGAACTGCAACAGGATCTTACGACACTGGGTGCCTGGGCATCTAAATGGCAAATGAGATTTAATGTGGACAAGTGCAAAGTGATGCACGTAGGGAAAAATAATCCAAACTATGCGTACACAATGCTGGGTACTAAGCTAGGAGTTACCACTCAGGAAAAGGATCTGGGGGTGGTTGTGGACAATACAATGAAATCCACAGCGCAGTGCGCAGCAGCAGTCAAAAAAGCAAACAGAATGTTAGGAATTATTCGGAAGGGGATAGAGAATAAAACTGAGGATGTCATAATGCCTCTATACAAATCAATGGTGCGACCGCACCTCGAATATTGTGTGCAGTTCTGGTCGCCCCATCTCAAAAAAGACATAGCTGAACTAGAAAAGGTACAGAGAAGGGCAACAAAAATGATCAAGGGCATGGAAGGGCTCCCGTATGAGGAGAGGCTTGGTAGGTTGGGGCTCTTCAGTTTGGAGAAGAGACGACTGAGAGGAGATATGATAGAGGTCTATAAAATCATGAGTGGTGTGGAACTAATAAACAAGGAGCAGTTATTTACCCTCTCAGCTAGTACTAGAACTAGGGGACACTCCATGAAACTCATAGGTGGCAAGTTTAAAACAAATAAAAGAAAATATTTTTTCACTCAGCGTATAATTGGGTTGTGGAATCTACTGCCAGAGGCTGTGGTAAGGGCCAGTACTATAGCTGAGTTTAAAAGAGTTTTGGACAAGTTTCTGGAAGATAGGTCCATTAGCAGCTATTAGCCAGACAGGATCAGGGAACATGACGGGAGCTGGGGAAAACAACAGGGAATGGATCCCCCATTGTGACCTGTTGGGTGCTTCTCCCAAGCCACCGTGATTGGCCACCGTCGGAGACAGGATGCTGGGCTAGATGGTCTATTAGTCTGACCCAGTAGGGCACTTCTTATATTCTTATGTGTGCATTCCTAACACTTTCTATTAGTTACAAAAACAAATGGAGCCCATTTGTGTTCGTAACTAACGTTACGAAAAAGGATGAATAAGCCAATGTTTATCATTGGTTTTCATTCATTTTGGTTAAAAAATATAAATAAAAGAAACTGTGCATCCACAGAATGACTGCTGCTCTTATCCCAAATTCTACATGTGCATATCGGCCCTGACAGTCATTTTGTGCATGTGCACTGATTTTGGGGGGCGTTGTTGGGAGGGATTTGGGATTCATTTTGGAATATATTTCCGATGGGAATTCCAATCAAAAATCAAATACCTATTCCGTTTTCATGGACATTTTCAAAGAAAATGGAATAGCTATTTTGATTCAGGCAAGTGTCTGGTCTGGGCGGACTGTGCCAGCCTCCTTCTCTTGCCAATGTGCCAAACATGTCAGCATGTGTTGAAAGTATCAGAAAGTATCTAAAAATGAGCATTCCCAAACGGAATCAAACAAGTGGGGTGAAACCGTGGTAAGTTTCCACATCACAGGGGAGGGAGCGAATAAGCTGCTCTTGTGACTAAAACAACATTCACCGCAAATTGTTCTTTCGGCACCAGCGTCCCGAGATGTTGTGGGGAGGGTCAGGAGGCCCCATTCGAACCTATTACAACCCTGTTTCTTCTGTGCTTTCTGCTCCAAAGTGCCATGGTTGGAGCTAATTATTCAAATCCCAAGCAGATGGGTCTTATAGACCGGTCTTGGGGAAATGCCAGTTGTCAGCATTATTTTTATTTTCTCCATATGCTTAGCTGGAGTGTTAGTTTTTCTTCTATATGCTCTTTTAATCAACCAATAGGACATTTTAAAAAACAAACATACAAACAAACATGCACTTAAAAAGAACAACATTTTTTTTGTCCCTTGGATTCCCCCCACCCCCCAAGGTCACAAAGGACACCAAAGCTCCTCCTGAAGATCCCGTTTCTACTAACAGTAGTGGCAGATAATTGCCAGCAGTGTATCTCTTCAGTTTGGGGCCCTGACTCTGAAGTTCTCTCTCACAACTCGTTGGTGACTGCTCGTCTGTTTCCCTAACAAGAATATCTGCAATTTTCTGTGTGTGGGAGATGGTATGAGGGCTCGGAACTGAGCTAAAACATGTTGAGGATTATGTGTGGGCTGAAAGGAGAGGGAGTTGTTCAGATGCTAGCTTTTATTGGACCAAATCTGTGAATCAAATCCAAGCATTTGTTTCCTTTCACAGATACTCAGATTTGAATCACTTTCACAATCATAGGGCTGGAAGGAATCTTAAAGGGCCTCTGAAGAGTTGAAGGTAAGAGAGAATGAATTTGTAATGGAGGCAATGTAAGTGGCTGCAGGATCCACTCCAAATTAGTCCAAATAGTGCTTTCTTATCTCAAAATGGGCTTTATTTACAGTGTGCTATGTATCCATCACATCTATTTAGATATCTTAGCCTCATTGTTTCACCGTTGTTCACTTTATCAGCCAACCCCCTCTCCTGACTGGATGCTGCCTTCCTCTAAGAGTTGGTGGACTCCTGCCCCTTGGCCTGGTGCACTTCATACTGTGGTAAGGGCCAGTACGGGGGCCCCCACAGTCAAGGGGAGGGAGAACCTCCAGGCTGTGGAGGTGGGGCTTCCTCATGAAAGCTCCCAGCAGACCCTCAGGCGCAGCAGTCATCTTGCCACAGGAGGGCGGGGGGAATCACTTCACCCCCACACTCTTAACAACCCTTTCTTGGTGGAGTCCTTTGCAAGTACCACTCGGAAATTTTCAGAGTCAATGGGGGTGGAATGCTTGCTCTATTCCCTCCGCTGCCCACTCTGAAAAGTTCCTAGTGATGTTCAGGCCACTTGCAAAGGGTTCCCGCAGGGTCCAGGGCCCAGGCTCAACTGAGTCCCCTCGCTCCATGGTAGCTACAGCCCTAGGAGAGCCCTTTGGCTTCCTCTTGCCTCCCCCTGGTACTGGTGGTCTCCCTCCCTGTGGGCTTCCCAACTCTATCTTATATTGCTGAGGCTTAGCTGGTTTGGAAGGCCATATCCAGCTAGAGCCACTCAGCTGACCTTAATTTGTTTTTCACCACTTGACCTGGATGCTTGATGGAGCTTGGCTTTCTCTCAGGGCTGCACCCCTGCAGTGACTCGCCCAGCTCCACGGACCTGGTCCTGCAAGGATGTGCAGTGACTCTTTAACATGGAGGTAGTCAACAAGGCCATGGAATTTCCTCAATAGTAGGGTTGAAATAAGATCTCGCATTTGCAAGAGATCTTGTCGAAATCCCAGTTCTTGGTGACTTTCAATAAGTTCTTGGTGAGAAAATATAAGAAAATCAAAAATAAAATTATTGCACATGTGCAAGATGGCCACTGGACTGTTTTGTGCATGCCAAAAATGTCCACCGCCCTAAACTAAAATGGCAGCAATAGTGTCACTGCCTTTTTGATTAAGAGAAGCAGCCATTTTGCACACATGCAATCCGCTACTCTTAATCAAAATGGTGGTGATGCTATTACTGCCATTTTGGTTAAGGGCAATGACCATTTGTGCATGCACAAAACAGCCCAGTGACCATTTTATGCACGTGCAGTGAATTTTCTTTCTTTCTTGCTTTCTTTCTTTCTTAAGTCTTGTGCCCTACTGACTTCGAGTGCTTTCTCAGGAGACAAAACACGCACCATTTGCCTCCCAGAAAAACTCTGAAAGGTAAATGCTGTGAGGCTTTTGTCACGTGGGAAAACAAAGCCACGTGTCTTTGGCCTTGATCATGTGGAGGAGGATGCAGAGCTTGATTTTCCATCTCGCTTGATTTTCTGCATGATCGGAAAGAGCCAAAGTCGCTCAGCTTTATTTTCTCACACGACGAAAGCCGCCCAACATTTTGTCTCCTGGAGGCAAATTATTATTATTATTATTAACAAACATTTATATAGCGCCAGCAGTGTACATGGCACTTTACAAAGTAATAAAATAGACACGGTCCCTGCCCCTAGGGCTTACAATCTGAGAGACAGGAGCTGGGGGAGAGACATAGGAAGGGGAACAGAGGGAGAGACAAGGGGTCTAACATTCATGAAGATGCGAGGTCTCAAGTGCACGTACTTGGCTTGGTTACGATGAGAATGACAGCAGGCAGGTCCATGTGGCAAGGATAAGGGTAAACCGATCGTAGGTATAGGAAATAGTGGCTCAGCAGGATAAAGAGTCACATTTTATCTCCGGAGGAAGCGATCACACTGTCTGGGAACTGCTATGAGACCCTTGGCCAAATTGCTCATTTTTTGAAGGACATTGACAAATTGGAGCGGGTTCAAAGGGGGGCAACAAGGATGGTAAAGGGTCTGGAAAGCAAGTCTTACAAGGAAACATTTATTTATTTAATTTTACAAATTTTGACCCTGCCCCTCCTGCCAGAGTAGCTCGGGGCGGCTAACAAATACAAAAGATAAAAATACAATATAAATATAATAAATACAAATATATATATATATATAAAAACAATACAATCCAATTATATAAAAATATACAAAAGAACACACACACACACACACACACACACACACCATCTCCCTCATAGGAAACCTGGTGGAACAGCTAGGTCTTCCATTGTCGGCGAAAGGAAGGGAGATCTGGGGCCACCTGGGCTTCCATTGGAAGGGAGCTCCACAGCCTCGGGGTGGTCACCGAGATCGCCCTTTCCATAGTTGCCTCCCAAGCCACTTAGGGGACTTTGAGAAAGACGCTCCCGGCAGATCACAGGGGTCGATCCAGTGGCCTCAAGCCGGGGGGTGAGGTGGTCCCACAGATAGGCGTGGCCCAGGCTGTATAGGGCTTTATAGGTAAGCACCAACAACTTGAATCGGGCCCGGAAGAGAGAACTATTGACAGCCAGTGCAGAGCTCAGGGCACTGGTGTAATGTGCTCACAGCAACCGTCCCCATTAGGAATGGGGTATTTTTAACCTAATGAAAAGGAAATTTGAGAGATAGGGATGGGAGAACAGGTTGATGTTCGGGTTCGACCGTTCAGTTTGGTTCGGTCCTCCTGTTTGGTTCGGCTGTTTGGTTCGGTCATCAGGTTCAGGTTCGGTCATGTTCGGTTCGGTCATGTTCGGTTCGGCCATTCGGCAAAGTATCGCGAGGGCATGATCGTGCCGGAAAAAGGAAATTTGTGTGCGTGTGAGCTGTGTGGAGAGTGAGTGTGTGTTTGGCTGGTTGTCTGTTTGGTTTGTGTGTTTTGTCTGTGTTTGGGTGTGCTGTTGTTGTGGTTGGTGAGTGTTAGTATGTGTGGTATGTTGGACTGTGTGTGTTTGTGATTTTGGGGCAAAAAAAAAATGAAGAAGGCTGCCGTGTTGATTCCCCAGCTGGGGGCCAACTTTGAGGTCAAGGAGGATGAGGATGAGGAGGTTGCTGCCCCTACACCTCTGGTGGTGGTGCCTGGCTCCTCAGAGGAGGAGCAAGAAGATCAAGTGGTGGCCTCAGGAGATGCTGGCACTGGCAGGTTTTGGTGTTTTTTTTCTTCCCTAAGTACAGAGAGCACATGAGCAGCACCCCCACCCAAACACGTGCCAGGCAAGGCTAGCAAGGTTCTCCACTCTTCAGTTGCCATCCCCTTCCCTAGGCACCCCCAAATCAGGGCAGGATTTGAACATGCCAGACAGGGGCTTTCTAGTTGAAGTCTGTTGCATCCCCTGACCCCTTAGCAGTGCACCCCAGGGAGGGCTAGCATCCCCTAGCACTCTCTGTATGCCACAGAGAGAGGGGGAGGGTACCAAAATGTGGGGGGCTCACCCAAACGCATGTTGTTTAGTTTATGTGTTCCTGTTTCAGAGAGGATTCAGATGCTGGCCCCAGAAGCACTGATGCCGGGCTACGGAGGACATGACGTCGTCGGAGGCCAAATCCAGACATTGGACGGACCAGGTCCAATGTCTGAAATTTTTTTGATAAGGAGGATGGGTTCGCCATATGCAAGGAAAGGCATGGGGCCTGGAAGAAAGAGATTGGTGCCCCCCCCCCCACTTGTGGAGACATAATGCAGGCAGGGCTTCACACACTACAGACCATTGGTCTGACACAGTATGGCACTTCTTATATTCCTATATTTGTTTTTATGCTCTTTAGATCTGCAAGAAAAGATTCCGGCGACAGAGAGAGGGCACCACGTTTGGGCTACTAACTCATATGGAGAAGGCCCACCGCCAAAAGGTGACTCAGGTCCAGGAGACTGGTGGCATGGCCGTAGAACAGCAGAAGAGGGGGTGGGGGGGGCAAGACAGAAGAGGCACCATGTGCGAAGTCCTTCCCCCCCCCTTCTAGCTCAGATGTGGAGTTCCCTGAGAAGCAAGAGTTTGCAGCGGCAAGGGCCTTTTAAGGCAAGGTGCAGGGGACCAGTCGGGACTTTGTGGACCGCCTGAAGGTAATGGAAGAACGACTGGTGAGACAGTTTCAGGTGGTCGAGCTGAGGGAGAAGAAGGTGGAGGCATACTTGGAGTACGTCTCCAAGTATGTCTCCACTGAGAGGGCTGACCTGGAGCTCTTCCGCCAGTCGGTCTCAAACTGGAGGGCGACCGTGGCAGGGGCCATTGAATATGTCATCCAACATGGCTATGAAATGCCGGCAGGTGTGACCCCTGCCCCTAGGTTCCCTGCACCACTCATGCCTTTCCCCGAAGCTCCGGGGGCCAGGTCCAAAGACTGAGTAGTTTAGTGGATAAGTTTCCTTTCTATTTAAAAATGTTTGGTTTATTTTTTATAATGTTGTTATTGTTGTTGTTGTTGTTTTGTTAATAAAAGTTATATTTGTTGTTATTGTTATGAGCTTTGTTTGAACTTTCCAATATTTTATCCCTCTGTGCGAAAGTTCAGGCTGGCAGGTGGAAGACTCTCATACGGTTTGTTGATCCCTACCAGCACACAGCACCTGCCACCCCATGTAGCATAGTTATTAACCCAAAGATGTGTCAGACGCAGGGTCTCAATTTTCAAATGGCACCCAAGGAGGTGCTGGGCTTGTGTTTGTGTGTGTGTGTGTGTGTGTGTGTGTGACAGAGACAAAGGGAAACAGGCTCCTTGGCAGTGGGGAGCAGGTGGCTGTAGCGGGTGGTTGGAGGGGTTTTTATATCATCCAGCAACTTCAGTGGGCATCCACGGTTGGGTGTGGAGGATTAGGCTGTTGGTGGTGGGGCAGGCTCGCGTGTGGGCACCAGGCTTCTGCCTTCTGGATGTAGTGGAATGGAATACAGCCCCCAGTGACTGGAATGATGGTCCCAGAATCTCAAGGATGGTTCCTGTGATGGGCGGGCATGACTGACTCAGGTACAGTGGAATGACAACCTATGGGTGTTGAATGATGTCCCTAGAATTAGTGCTTGGTTGGGCACACTTCATTCAATCATTGATAAATCATGCGACAGGTAGTAGCAGCAGGTACAGGGAGGCACACAGGCAGGCACATATAATATGTTGTGTGTTATCACCATCTCATTCTGGTATGTTTGCTGCTGGATGGGGGCATTGAGCATGAGCACAGATGAGATCTCTTGCTATTTCTCCAGCTTGATCGGGATGCACCTCTCCCCCTCCACCCACATCTCTCTCATTCCAGCAGGGAGACTATCTCTCTCTCTCTTTCTCTTTCTCTCTCTCTCTCTCTCTCTCTCTGGCCATATGGTGCAGGTGACAGACAGCAGCATGGGTGGAATCGTGTCTGTCTCTCCTTCAAGCAGTGGGTGGACTTCCTCTCTCTCTCTCTCTCTTGGCAGAAACCTGGGTGGGCAGACAGGCACCTTGGCGTGAGAGGCAGGAAGGCCAACTGGGCAACTGGGAGGAGTTTTAGAGAATGAGGGGAGACAGTGAAGCAAGTAAAACTCCCCACCCACACCTAGTAGTCACCTAAGTAAATACCCACATACTAAATAAATGTGCCAGACACAAACATATGGGTATAATGTCATGTTCCCAATACCCCTCACCCCCAATTGTCACCCATTGGCACGACTTTGCTAATCTGCATCCCTTGTGTGACATACTTTATTGATGCCCCCATGCATGAGAGTCATTAGCACCCTAACGTCCAAGGGCATTGAGGTCCAGGCTAAGAATGATGAGGGGACAGGGGTAAGGGGGCTGGGCAGGGGCAGGTGCCTGCTGGGTGGAGAGGTTTGTAAGAAGTTGTCTGAGGATCCATCAGCCTTTGGTCTGGGTTCCAACCTCACAAAGAGTCTTGTGGGGAAAACAAGTACAAGACCCAGGATAAAGAAGCAGAAGAATAACAAGAGATGCCACTGCCTTCCAAAGAGAAATTTGTGGTGGTTGGTGAGGAAACAAGGAACAGCTCTCCTGCTATCTCCCCCAAGGAGTTCAGTGTTGTCTGTGATAACATGCTGCGGGGGCTTGCCCGGTATCTTCGCTGCCTCGGAGTATATGTCCACATGCTAGAGAATAATTGTGACCATAGGAAAGCTGTTGAGATTGTCAGAAAAGAAGGAAGGGTCATTTTAACCTATGGACTCCCGTATCAGACTCTGCAGTCCCAGGTAGGAAAGGGACTTGTCAGGAGGGTGGGAGGGCATCAGGGAATGAGCCAGCTGTATTGGCAAGCACTTTTATTAGACCTCCCACTGATACGAAGAATCAACAAGAAACTAGGTCGCGTAGAAACAAGCACGAGAAGCTGAGGGTAGTACCACTACCTACCTAAGGCTCTCTCCTTTTGTATCAGGCCATTACCTGATGGCACTTTTCCCCTTTGGAGGACTAGGAAAGACATCCAGTACCATTTATCCACCATTCTGGGTAGTTCAATCCCCATGAGTCATATTGGTGGCTTCCATCTATTATCAGTACAAGGGAACTGCCAGAGACTAATTGTTCATTTCCGGAATGATAGCTTAGTGTCCCATCTGT
Source organism: Sphenodon punctatus (assembly GCA_003113815.1). Taxonomy (NCBI): domain Eukaryota; kingdom Metazoa; phylum Chordata; class Lepidosauria; order Sphenodontia; family Sphenodontidae; genus Sphenodon; species Sphenodon punctatus. The sequence continues at coordinate 4,143,434 of QEPC01003143.1, read as the reverse complement.
TATGGCATACTCCCTTGTTTTTTTCATGGGGGGTACAGATGGGAGAGGTTTTTGAGTATGGAGGTCATACAGCCTCCCCCTCTATGGAAAGTAACAGTCAGGGCGAAATGAGGGGTGTAGGCCCCAATACTGACCCTTTAGTTAGGAATGATAAGGAAGATAAACCTTTGTGGGGGATAAACATAGCCTATCTGGGCTTCCCCCTATAAATGATAGGCTGTTGAGCATGGCCGTGGAGGAACTTCCTTGCCCGTTGTCTTAGATGAGAGGTACTAATGAAAAGGCTGGCAGTAGTGATTTCAGCTAAGACGCTAGCAGCACTAACTGAGGAAATAGGGACTCTGGTCTTAGAGGCTAGTGAGAGTTTCCACTCAGAAGTCCTCGATGCAAGGGGGGACCAAATAAGCCTTTTAGATACTCCCTTGCAGTTAGCAACTAGCAGTTAGGAACCCCTCCAGGGAGAAGCAGTCATTAGGTATTCACAAGGTCCTTCAAGGGCAGTGGAGTGGATATCTAGTGCTTTGAATGTCAAAGTGAAGACATTCAATGAAGTGCGGGTAAACGGCGGGAGTAACTATGACTTTCTTAAGCATTACTGGAGGAAGAGCTGGCTGAGTTTATCTGCCTCCCTCACAGTACTTGATTGGAAAGTAGGGTCTTCTGTATGCCTGACAAGGCAGCAACTGCTATGTGGCCCAGTGCTCTGATTGTCAAAGTGAAGACATTAAATGAAGCGCAGGTAAACGGCGGGAGTAACTATGACTCTCTTTAGCAATTGGCAAGCTTAATGAGTAGTTATCTGTACATGATTGGAAAGCTCTTTACAGTTCCAGACATTGGATGTCTTACTAGTTTGTAATGGGGTCGAGCCCCAGGTAGAGTTCTCTTTTCTTTATGCCTTCCCTGCCAGTAACTTGGCCCCAGGACCCTGACGGCGGATCCTGGGGCTGGAGTGACTGCTTCTTGATGCTGTGGGATGACATCGGAATGTGCGAGGAGTGATGGCCCCAGACCCGTGACGGTGGGTACTGGGGCTAAGGTGTCAGCTTCTAGGTATTGGCCACAGCCCTCCCTGGATCTTGACAGCAGCAGAAATTGAATTGCTCGGGCACAGAGCCCATGGTACAGAGACCAGAGGCAGCATTGGAAGCAGCAGCAGAGATTTAATTGCATTTGCTCGGGCACAGAGAGCAGAGGCAGCATTGGAAGCAGCAGCACACATTGGATTGCTCAGGCACTGAACCCATGGCACAGTGAGCAGAGGCAGCATCGGCAGAAGCAGCAGACATTGGATTCACCAGGCACAGGACCCATGGAACAGCAGGATGGTTGGATTTGCTAGGAAATAGCTCCCATACAGCAGCAGACGTCAGCAGCAGGATTGCGTGGGCACATTTGGATTGGCCAGGGCAGAGCACCCATGGACCAGAAGACAGCAGCAGCGGGATTACAGACCAGTGATGCACATCAGACTCAGGCAGACTGAGGCATGGTTCAAGCTTTGAAAACTGGGTGGGCAGGAAGGCAGCATGGCATGAGCAGAAGGCAGGCAGACTGAGGGAGGCTTTGATCTAGATCACCTAGGCAGGCGGGTGGGCAGGCAGACAGCATGGCATGAACAGAAGACAGGCAGACTGAGGCAGGGTTCAAGCTTTGCAAACTGGGTGGGTGGCCATGGTGTGAGAGGCAGTAGGGAAGGCAGGCTGTGACATTGGCACCAAGTTGGCAGGGCACTCAGAGAGGCTGGCGAAGACTGTACAGTGCGCGCGAGAGAGCCAGTCAGATAGGCAGGTTGAGATCGTCTAGCCACTAGCCAGAGGCCAGCTTGCAGGCTTCCAGTTTCCCAATGCCACCCTGCAGCATGCAGTCGGGCAGATACGTCGGCTGAGGCCATGTAGTATGAAAGAGAGAGACAGAGAGACAGAGAGAGAGGGAGAGGGGGAGGGGGAGAGAGGGAGAGAGGGGGGGTAGGTAGGGTGCCACTGAAGCAGTGGGAGGGAGGGTCAGGACCTCAGCTCAGCAGCAGCAGTCCTTATAGACGAGGAGCCCTTTCCCAAGACTGCCCCTGGGGGATGGCGTGTGCCACTGCACCATCACTCCTTGTCCAGGGGCAGCTCGGGGAATCCCAGCAGTGGAAGGTTCACCTTTAGGAACAACAACTGCTCCACCCACTTGGGCCCCAGTCTCAGGCGGTGCGGGGAGCAAATGTCCCCCGCCACAGAGGACACCCGCTCGTGGGGACTGGTTGGGTTGGTGGGCATGACAATAATCCCCTGGCCACTTTGGACAGGGCCGGTCACACGTTGGTCTTGCCAGCCCAGTAGGCCAAGGGATCGCTGCTGGGATTGATGCACAGCTCCTCGTCCAGGTATGTATCAACTGGTGCTGATGCACCATCATACCCCCTCTCATAGCTGTCCCTGGGCACCACCGCCCCCACTGCCCTCAGCCACGCTCTCAGTCCCTGCCCTTTTGTGAGCCGTGCAGAGGAGGAGCTGCTGGCAGTAGGGGTGCTGCTGCTGTTCCTAATCCTGCTGCTGCTGGAGTTGCTGCTACTGCTCAGGCTGGGGGCAGGGATAGACCCCACTGGCTGAGAAGGGCAGCTGCTACCACTCCCACCAACCCCTGGGGCATCCTGCTGCTGCCAGACACACTCAGGAGCCTGCTCTGCCTTCCAGACCCTCCCCACAAGATCATCCTTCCACAGGCCATAGAGGGATGACTTGCGTGCCACACTGCCCTTGACCCTGGGGTCCAGCATTGTTCCCAGAACATATTCCCCCCGCTGCAGAAACTTTTCAAACCTTGCCGTCAGGCCTGCCTTAAGCTTCTGCACCAGCCCAACCACCTCAGCCCCCAGCTTCTTGCCCCTAGGGCCACAGTCCTGCCCCTGCACCATGATCTCCTCCAGACTCCCGTGGAGACTCTGGATCAGAGGGGTCACCTGGCTTATGGTGGCTGTGGAGGAGCTGATGGTCTCAGTCACCTCATAGAACGGTCTTAGAAGTATGACCGTCTGTTCCAGGATCTCTCATTCTGGTCCATTGAAGCCTGGAGGTGCCCCACTGTCCATGTCCAATTGCACCTGATGCAAGGCGGCTTTCTGCTCCACAAGTCGCTCAAGCATCAGGAAGGTGGAATTCCACCTCGTGGACATGTCCTGCACCAGCAGATGCTCTGGGGAGCCTTGCTCAGCCTGCTTGGCCCGGAGGATTTCGCTGCCTTTAACACTGCGGTTAAAGAACCCCGCCATCTTCCTCCCCCGCTCTATCAGGGAGCTAAGGGTGCCTGCCCCAATCCCCTTCTCCCCCAAGCCCAGAGCATACGTGACCACCAGGTGGAGGGTGTGTGCAGCACAAGGGATGCTGATAAATTTAGCATCGCGTACAGACCTCAATATATTCACCGCATTATCGTCACCACACACCCCGGGGTGAACGGTGCACCTGGCGTGACCCACTCCCCCACTACAGCATTCAGGGCTGCCTCTATGTTCCTAGAAGTGTGGGGGCAGTCCATGACTTCCACCTGAAGCAGGGCCCACCTATACCCTGCTTCAGGAGCCCTCCTGCCATTGTCCAGTGCCAACTCTGGGTCCTCCCACCAGTTGCCCGTTACCGCCAGGTAAGCGTGTCGGGCATTCCTGGAGGACCACAGGTCAGTGGTAAAATGGACAGTGGCACCCCCAGTCCCTGCCAGTGCCAGCTGCTCCTTCACCCTCTCCTTCAATGCCCTGTACAGGCCTGGCACCACCGTATGGCTGAGCGTGGTGTGGCATGGCATCTTAAATTGGGGGGCCAGGAACCCCATCAGCCGCTTGAACCCTGTGTCCCCGACAATGGATAAGGGATGGCCATCAAGAGCAATCATCTTGCCTAACAGGCACGTGGCTTTCTCTTGAAAGCCACGCCGCCCTCCAGCTGCCGATGGCCTTGGAAGCTGCCCCCACCCCAGCTCCTCCATTGTTGGCTGACCCTGCTGCTTCTGCTCCTGCTGCTCCCCCCTAACAGAAATATTGCTCCTGCTGCTAGAGGCAGCTGCTGCAGTGGGATGGTTGCCCGATGGAGGACGAGTGGCCGCGTGGATTTGGAACCCACTTGCATCCACTGACCCAGCCTTCCCGCTTAGCAGGGCAGCATTGTGGCACGTTTTTATATGTCTTGACATGGCGGATGTCCCTAGGTTGGTGAGAACCTGCTCTCGCTGGGCCACCTTGCTGCACAAAGTGCACCACACCTCCCGGGGATCATCCGCCTGCACCAACTTAAAATGCTCCCAGACCCATGATTTCTTAGCCCCTCCTGCCTTCTGGCCTGCACCATGTGATGCACTCCTGGGAGGGACAGGACATGATGGCACTGGTAACACATCTTGTTGAGGGACAGCCATCACCTCAACAGCACCAAATACAGAGACCTCCTCCACAGAAATCTCTGCATTGCTGTCCCCATCCAGAAACAGAGTGACAGAGGCTGCTGGACTCCCCATGCTGCTCCCACTCTGACCAGCAATCTCCCCCTGCCCCTTATAGCTGCTGTTACTGCTGCTGCCCGGGGATCGGGCCCTGCCTCTAACTGGACTCTCAACAATGGGGGAGTCAGGGGAAAATGGTGGCCCCTGCTGGAATTATTCATCCCCTGAATCACCTGCTGCCACAGTCACCTGCTGCCTCTTCCACTGCCAGGAGGGGACGCCCAATCCCCTGGCCCTTAGTGCTGGGAGAGCGAGACCCAACATCACCAGGCCTTAGCATCTTGGGGCATGGGGATGTGCTTGGGCTGCTGCTTCTGCCCGCTGCTGGCACTCTGATGTCACGGCCCCTGCCACGTGCCTCATTGGCTGCCTTGCGGGCAGCAGAGCAGCCTCGCCCTCTTATACCTCCCTTATCCATTTATAAAAATCAGTCCACACACAAGTTTATTAAAAAAAAATATTATTATTTTTTACAATTTTTATCAAATATTATATGTATCTTTCTATACTACACTAAATTTAACTGCTATTTAACTATCTAATAACCATTATAAAACCTATGGAACTAAATAATGGAATATAAAAAACACACTCTAAAACTAGATCACTATCTCTCTATAAAGTAATCTAACTTAACTGTAATAGCTATCCTAACTATAATCCTACCTAACAACTACCATACTCTATCTTTATATATACACAATATTACACAGAGATGAGGGGGGAGGGGTAACATAGACAGCTCAAAACAACACAGGGAGGGGTACAGAAACTGAAATAAAACGTAAATCAATCTAATCCTACTCTAATAAATCAAAAATCAGGGGAAGGGAATGAGGGATGGAATATGGAGGGAGAGGGAAAGGAATGGATTCAATGGAGGGTAGGGAGATAGAACACAGGAAGGCGTAAATAATAAAAATAACTGCTAAATCTATCTAATATAATCTAACTAAATGATAATAGGAAGTATCTAATATAATCTAACTAAATGATAAGAGGATTAGGGAAGTAAATCTGTTGGATGGGTGAAATTGGAGGAGGATTTTGAATGGATGAGGGAAGCAAACTGCTGGGAGTCACGGAGCTTCTGAAAACGCTGCTGAAATGATCAGTGGCTGGCTCAGAAGGTGTTGGAAGGGGGGCAGGGCAAAGACTTTTGTTACTTGCTGCTCCCACCTTACCAAAAGCCCCGATTGGCTCTGTGCAGCCTAGCCCCTGGCCAATCATGAACATGTTGCTTAGAATGGTTGCAGGTGCTCTGTCAGCGGAGATTTTCAGAATGAGACTGGACAGCAATCTATTGGGGATGCTGTAGTGGCCATCCTGCATCCAAGAAAGAGGTTGGAGTATCTGACCCTTGAGGTCCTTCCCAACTCCTGGCATTCTACAATTTTTCTTGATGGAATATTAAAAACAAAATTCTACCCATAAAGACAATTCAATTCAATTTATTAGACGTGATCTTAGATCATTGCCATAGTACAAAAACAAAGATAGAGACATACAACAAAAATCAACAAACATATAACCCATGCCAAGGTGGCAAAATTGGGAATCACTTGATCCCTTGGTCCTACCAGGTCTAAATAAAATAAGTGCTAACAATAAACAACAATTTATCTTGCACTCCATCCGTTTTCCAACCTTGGTAAACAAGATATATCTTGGCACTGACAATATATAACTCAATGATTACTAGGTTTAAAATAACATTAAAATTGTAAAAAAGAAACTTACAAAAGAGAAACTTACCGACCAATGGGCAAGCTTTCAATCCGACTCTGTCAAAGGCTTAAATTCAAGAAACTTTCCTCTCAAGCCCATTGCTAGCAACAAAAATCTCATGATACATGAGGTTACCTCAGGATTCGTATCAATGAGAGCCATTTGCGTCAAGAATGAACTTGTTGCCCCCGGAAATTTCTCAATGAAGGACTGTAGTATCTCAACGCGTATTGCATTGTACAAGCGACACTCGAATAAAACGTGGTGTGTAGACTCCATGGCCACATTGTCAAATGGGCATAAACTGTCCCCGTAGGGAATCTTGGCTACTCGTCCCTCAAGAACCTTTGTGGGCAGGACATTAACCCTAGCAGAGAGGAATAAATACTTCTCCCTGTAGGTTGCGACCGAACCAATATAACTTGACCCAATGCCCAAATGAGGAGCCCATGAGGCGTACCCCACCTAAAGACAATTTGGCTGTGAAATACATTGCCCAGGGAGGCTGTACAGTCCCTGCAGAAGGCCTGTAGAAATAAGCTAACCACCTCTCAAAGTTAGTCAAACTACAGTTGATGGGTGGTAGAGATGGACTAGATGACCTTTCAATGTACCTTCAAGCCCTAAAATCCTATGAGAGCTATTTTAATAAGATCATAAAATACCCCCAAACGAAAGCCAAACTGCAGTCCTTCCAGTTGGCAATAATTAAAACTTGTTCAAAATGTCCCCAAACCCTGGAATGGAGTATTTAATTCAGAGCATTCCATGGTAAATACCAATGTATCATCTCCATTAATTCTTTACCTCCATTTGACAGTGTGAGAAAACGTCTTTAATCAAAAGGCTGGTGAAGCAGCGTCTGCATTCATCTATCACACAGGCTGCCTGTATAGCTATTAATCTGAACATGAAAAAGATGCATTTTTTGTCCATTAGCCTTGCATAGCTCTCCATGTGAAACATCCAATTTAAAAACCCTATGCATGAGTGATGCTGTAGAAAGGTCCTAATGAAAGCCTATGCTGGGCCAATTAGCTAATCAGAGTGTAAATTGGGAATAGGATGGTGGCTACAGCTTAAATAGTAGGGTGTGCAGAGGCACCCTTACCACTTTTGTTTTAGTTTTTATTTTCGTTTACAAAAAAAAACACCTTCATTTTCAGGGGTATTCATAAATGACCCTACTGTTTTCATTTTTTTTCTCATTTATTTTATTAAAAATAAATATTAAAAAATCACTGCCCATGCACCAATGGCCCTTGCACCATTCTGCATAGGCGCATCCCTTTTCCAAAAATGGCCCCGGTGCTGCTGAGGCCATTTTTGGAAAGGGTTGTGCATGCACAGAATGGTCCGGTGGCTACTCAGGGATCCATCCCATGGTCCATGGATCCTGCGTGGACCCACGCACGCCTCCATGGTGGGCACATTGCGGACGGGATCCTCAGGCCATGAGATTGGCCACACTGATTTTTAAAAATGATTTATGAATTAATTTTTAAAAATTTTTTAAAAATCACTGCGCACGAATAAAATGGATGCCAGGGCGGTTCTGCACATATGCACCCTTTCCCAAGCACTACTGGTGCCATTTTGGAAAAGGCACTCATTGTCACGCCCCCCCCCGTGGGCACGCCTGTCAACGGGGCCAGTCGGTGACTCGGGGACATGGGTGGGGACTGGGCCCCAGCACCCGGGATTCCCCACCGGATCTGTCACCACCCACAGCAGGGCGGCACCCCCCTTCCCTGACACAGGAAACCCCGCTGCCGGCACAACAGCCTCTGGCCAGAGAGGGAGACTCCAATGATAGTGTGGAATTGGCCCCGCCCCTTCGACGCCGCTCAACGCACCTACGCGCTCGTGCAGGGGGTGGGACGTTTGATACAAATGCCAGGACCGCAGAACACTCAGCGCTGGTGATTGAGCAGAGCAGAGCGGCCCGTGTGAGCTAAGTGTGATGTGGAATATTATTGAATTGGATTGTATATATTGTGTTGTGTGGGTTCCCTGGGTACCTGTCTTCCCCTTGGCACAGTGTGAGTGAGCGAGTGACTGATCAGCGTGGGTAATGAGCATGAGAGCCCTTCCCCCTCCCGGGGCTTGCCTCCCTTCCCCCCTGTAGAAAGTCTGGTACCCTGACCCTCCCTTGCCGTAATCCGTCCCATTGCCTGGGCTCCTACCGTTCCTCCAAGTCTCAGCACTACCCCCCACCTCATAGTCCTTCCCCCCTTCTTCAGTGGTGAAGGGTGTTGGGTGTCTGACTGTGGCCTCGAGCTGCGGGAATCCCTGGCACCCTATGATGATAAGGACTTAGCTTCTGCAACGCAGACCAGTCCAATTGCTATCCTGATAGGCACTTATACCTTCGCTGGGACCCCCAGGTGTATTCTGCGCAGATGTGTGCATGGGGCGCATGTGTGTGTGGGAACACCCCCCTTCCTCCCACTTGGGAGACCCGTAGTTCCCTCCTCCTCCCTTGACACTCATGCACAGAATGACCCTGGGTACCTTTGAATTCATGCACAGGTGTGGGGGTTTTGGGGTTTCTTTAATTTTTTAAAATGAAAACGGATGAAAGCAAAGAATAATAGTTTCCTTATTTATCCGGTCTTGTATTTTAATTACTAAAACAAATGAGGCAAAATCAAAAATGAACCACACCCCACCTAGTAAATAGTTAGAGGTGGTTGGAAATACATTAGCATTCTGTGCTCCACTGTCAAATTGGCTTTATGGGTAGAAATTTATTTCTAAGTAGAACTGAAATGGTTAGCATGTTTTCTACCTGTGGTAATATTTATATTTTTCAGTAGTCTGTTGGGTGGCAGAGTGGTAACTGTGTTTGGTACCCAGTAATTTCAAGTATAACCATTACCAAGTTACTGTTTTACCAGTTGGTCTACAGTAAATTGGTACCAGAACTCAGAAAAATTGGGCTGGGAAGTCAGGAAACAGGCCACTGGGCACTAATAGGGTACGGATTGGTATCCGATGTTACTGGGCTGGTCACATACTACAGTTCCAACAGGTTTTACCTGTTTTGGTGGGTCGTCATTTCAGTTTTATTCGTAATGTTTGCCTGTCTTCTCTCCTGTAATCTGGGCCCATTTCTGGGTGTGCATTTGTTTTTCATATTTTTTTTAAAAAATGACTAAAATGAACAAAGTCCCATTCATTTTAGTCATTAAAATACAAAGGTTGAAGAAGCAAACGATTATTGTTTTGGTTTCAATGGAGTTAAGCATTTTGACTGAAATGTCAAAAGTTTGAAAGGTCAAACTTTCCTCTGAGTTAAACAGAAAACATAAATTAAATTCACAACTGTAAGGCCAGTTTTCCTCTCCACAGCTACCAGGGGTGCGCACAGGGCACAGACAGGACCTGGGACCGGCCTGTGGCAACCCCTGTCAACTTGCAAAAAACAACACAAAATGGTGAAAACAGCTGGAAAGCTGATACGTTTATGTGTCGTGCAAATCTCGGTGAATGCCCTGCTTCTGATGGAAGCAGCACTTGCCACTGTTGGTATATGCAACATCCATAAGTTAAAGTTACTGAATCAAGAACAGTAATTAACTATAGAGCCACCAGATGGTGCTGCTAAGTTTATGTGTACATGGAAGGGAGATGGGGTTTTACAGTTGAATTCCTTTGTGTAACCTCTCCTTCTTCCCTTCTCTCTCATTGTCTAAGTCTCCATTTTGTCTTCTTAGTAGTTAGATGCACCTAAGGATCTGTGCCTGGGAAGTCTTAAGTAAAGTTCTGTTTTAAACCTTCAGCTGCATTTGTCCTTACTGATTGCGAATCAATTATTACTCTGAAACAGGTTATGGGCCCAGATCTCTTCAAAACAGCCCAGAACAACTCTAAAGACTGGAAGTAAGCTGAAAGAAAAAAAATGCCCAAAGGAAACTCCCAGAGGAGGCTACTAACAGTAAGTGAGCAGAAGAACCAGAATCCCAATCTCAGGGAAGGAAAGCAAGCATGGCCAGCAGCAAGCTGAATAACACAAACTACCAGTTGTGGAAATTCAAAATAGAAATGCTCTTATCCAAAGATGACCAGTGGGAGGTGATCACCACAGAAAGACCTGCAGCAAACCCTGAGGTGCTGGACAGAAAGAACAGACAGGCAACCATAAGCCTGCTAGTAGAAGATGACCAGTTAATCCACATAAGGGAGGAGGCCACAGCAAAGGGCATGTGGAATGCACTGCAGAAGCTGCATGAAAGGACCAGCTTGAACAGTAAGCTGTTTCTCCTAAGGAAACTGTACCAGATGAGACTTGGTAAAGGGAAGGAGATGCAGGATCACATAAATTCAATGCTGGAAGTGGTAGCACAACTGCGAGGCATCGGTGAAGAGATAAAAGACAACCACGTGGCGGCCTTACTTCTCTGCAGCCTGCCTGAATCATACAGCGCCCTCATAAACGCCCTAGAGACAAGGCCTGAGGCAGAACTAACACTGGAATTTGTAAAAGGGAGACTCATGGATGAATTCCAGCGCAGGAAAGAAATCATGCAAGATAATCAGGACCAGGATAAGGAAACTGCCCTGAGAATTGCAGACAACAGATTGCACAAGAAGGAAACAAGGGCATGTTTTCGGTGCAAGAAAGAAGGACACCTAAAGAAAGACTGCTCCATATGGAAGGCAGAACAACAAAAGCGATCTCCACAAGTGTCTAAGCAAAGGGCCAAGGCTACAACCAGTGACACAACCACAGAACAGTGGAGAGGATGTTTTAGAGCAACACAGACCAACTCATCACAGGACTGGTGTGTTGACTCTGGAGCCACAAGTCACATGACCAGCGACAAGAGCTTTTTCACGGTACTGGACCCAAGCAACAAAGAAGAGATATACCTCGCTGATGGAAGCAGCATCACTGCAGAAGGTATTGGCGAAGGAATTCTAAGTTGCAACAAGCCACACGGAGGCACACTAGCAATACCAGTAAAGGATGTGCTGTATGTACCTGGCTTAGAGGGAGGACTCCTATCCGTTAAACGCCTAACAGAGAAAGGGCTCACCGTCAAGTTCCGGGGTAATGAATGCACAATCCAGAAGGGGACAAGGGTCCTAGCCAGAGCCTATGCAGATGAGCACCTGTATCGCTTGAGTGCAACCAAGGAACAAGCAAAACTCACTGCACATGAGCAACACAAGGACTGTATTCATCTGTGGCATCGACGCCTGGGTCACAGGCACCCAGAAAGTATAAAGGAACTGCAAAGACAGCAGCTGACAAAAGACCTGATAGTAACAGCATGTCCCTTGACCATGAGATGTGAATGCTGTATCAAAGCTAAAGCCACCAGAGCAACGCTCCCCAAGGCAAGCCAGACAAGAACCTCCAAGCCACTTGACCTCATACACAGCGATGTGTGCGGCCCCATGAAAGTACCCACACCTGGAGGGAACAGATACATAGTGACATTCATAGACGACTACTCAAGATACACAGTCACATACCTCATGAAGCATAAGGATGAAGTACTGGAAAAATTAAAGGACTACATAACCATGACAAGCAACAGATTCCAACGCAAGCCGCTCGTACTTCGAACCGACAACGGAGGCGAATACACAGGAAAGAGAGTTGAAGACTTCCTGAGAGCCCACGGGATAGAGCACCAGAAGACGGTACCATACACGCCCGAGCAAAATGGGGTAGCTGAAAGAAAGAACAGAACCTTAACAGAAATGATCAGGTGCATGTTGACTGACTCTGGACTGCCAGAAAAATATTGGGGCGAGGCAGTAGTTACGGCGACATATCTACAGAACCGACTCTACTCAAGAACAGCAAGTAAAACTCCGTATGAACTCTGGTATGGAGAGAAGCCTAGTGTGGGACACATCAAAGTGTTTGGATGCAAGGCATACGTGTACATTCCGGAAGAGAAACGCACCAAACTACAAAACCGAGCTGTGGAAGGGATTCTTGTTGGATACAGCGAACACTCCAAAGGATACAGAATCCTCAACCCACACACAGACAAAGTAACTATCAGCAACAGCGTGACTTTCGAAGAAAACCCAAGCAACAGTGTAATGTCCTTACAAGAATCAGGAGAAGAAGCATGTCCTGAATCAGGAGGAGAAGAGCGTCCTGAACAAACAGTTGAAATCAGCACAAGCTCAACTGAGATGCAGGAACAAACCCAATCACCTGCAGATGTTGAAATCAGAAGATCTACCAGGGAAAATAAAGGCAAACCACCCACCCGCCTGTCCTACAAAGCAAGTACCGACAGACTGTCTGAGCCATCAACATGGGAAGATGTCTTACAAATGTCAGAAGGGGAACACAACAAATGGACAAAGGCAGCTACAGAAGACATGGTAGCAGATGCCCTGACAAAACCTTTAGCAGGAGAGCGCCACCGAAAGCTACTAAGTAAAATGGGTTTAGTAGGTTAACTTCTGTCTGTTGAGAAGGGGTGTTGGTATATGCAACATCCATAAGTTAATGCCTGCTGTATTAAGAACAGTAATTGACTATAGAGCCACCAGATGGCGCTGCTAAGTTTATGTGTACATGGAAGGGAGATGGGGTTTTACAGTTGAATTCCTTTGTGTAACCACTCCTTCTTCCCTTCTCTCTCATTGTCTCAGTCTCCATTTTGTCTTACTACTAGTTAGATGCAACTAAGGATCTGTGCCTGGAAAACTTAAGTAAAGTTCTGTTTTAAACCTTCAGCTGCATTTGTCCTTACTGATTGCGAATCAGTTATTACTCTGCAACAGCCACAATATTTAGTTTCAGGTCTAAGACGGACTGATAGATGTTTAAAAACTCAAGAGTGTTACGCAACAAGTCAGTACGGAGCTGTCATTTACCCTCTCAAACAATACCAAAACTAGGGGATGCTTTATGAAACTAACTGGCAGCAGATTAAAAACAAACAAAAGGATGTACTTTTTCACTCAATGTGCAGTTAACTTGTGGAACTTGTTGACCTAGGATGTTTTGTTTAATTTATTTATTTATTTAAATTTATTATCCTGCCCTTCCCACCAAAGGCAGCTCATACAAATATAAAACAAACCAAAAATACAAAGACACAAAACACCTCCCAACCCTACACCATACCCAAACCGCTCCCCACGCCAACTCCCCCAACCTCCTATCTCTCCCGTATTCCCCACAGCTTCCTCCCACCCCTAGCCCCCACTGCCAAACATTCTCGTAAGTAGAACTCCTTATACTGCCTCCTAAAGGCATTCAATCCAAGACATAAACAAACCTGCCAGGGGAAGGAGTTTCACAACTGTGGAACAGCAGCCGAGAATGCCCTCTGCATCATAGAAACCAAGTTAAAAACAAGTACCTCCAGAGGGGCATCCCTGACCATCCGCAAAGCCTGCGATGGGACATGGTACATCAGGCCATCTTCCAGATAAGTGGGTACCAAGCTGTTTTGCGCTTTAAAGGTCAAAACCAGCACCTTAAATTGTGTCCGGAAGACAACAGACAAGCAGATCAAATTCCGGAGCACTGATGTTATGTTCTCCTGGCAACCCATCCATCACTATAAGAAGCCTGGCTACTGCATTCTGCACCAGTTGTACTTCCCAACTGTCTTCAAGGGCAGTCCCATGTAGAGTCTTCATGGGCAATCCTCTCCTCTCTTCACTGGCTCCCCCTTCCTGAACAAATCTTGCACAAGCTCCTAGTCTTCACCTATAAAGCTCTTCACAACCTTGCTTCCCCCCTACTTCTCTGCGCTAATTTCCCTCCATACTCCATTCCATGAACTCCGCTACTCCTCTCTCTCGCCCTCCCCTCCCTCACCCTCCCATGCCTCCCCTGCTCCCCTAACCATCTTTGTCCCTTTTCCCTAGCTGACCCCCATGCCTGGAACTCTCTCCCTGCTGACATCCGCCTCACCCCCTCCCTTCGTACCATCAAATCCCTCCTCAAGACCCACCTCTTCTACTCTTCCTTCCCTGACTCCTCGCTCCCCTTACCTAACTCCTGCTGATACCCTCCATCCAGTACAATCTGTTACCTGAGGCCTGTGTACCTATATCCTCACCACATGGACCAGCCAGCCATTATTATCAATGTAACTAAGCCAAGCGCGTGCACCTGGGACCTTGCATCCTCGTGAATGTTACACTCCTTGTCTCTCCCTCTGTTCCCCTTCCTTCATCTCCTCCTTCCCCCCACCCCCATCTCTCAGATTGTAAGCCCTTGGGCAGGGACTGTGTATATTTCATTATTTTGTAAAGTGCCAGGTACATTGCTTGTGCTATATTAGGGGTGGGAAACCGGTAGAATCCGGTATCCGATAATGCCGGTATCGGGCGTACCGGCATTATCGGATTCGACCCGGTAATCCGGACCCGGTACCGGATTTCGGGGTACCGGATTTTTTTACATTGCAGCCATTTAAAAATGGCTGCAATGTAAAAA
>QEPC01003143.1:4094167-4113954 GCA_003113815.1 Sphenodon punctatus | reverse complement strand
CAGTATCACCCCCAGACTCCGGACCTGCTGAGCTATGGGAGGGCGAACTCCCCCAATCAGGGGAGCCACTACCTCCCTCACTCTCCCCATCAACATCAGCTCTGTCTTATCGGGGTTGAGCTTCAATCTGCTCTGCCGCATCCATTCCGCCATGGCCTCCAAACAGTGGGATAGCACCGAGACAGCCGGGTCTGGGTCAGTTGAAAAAGAGAGGTACAGCTGAGTATCATCAGCATATTGGTGACACCACACCCCGAACTCTCTCACGACCTCCCCCAGGGGCTGTATGTATACATTAAATAATAATGGAGACAGAATAGAACCCTGCGGAACGCTGCATGATAAGGCGCGGGGGCACGATGTCTCATCCCCCAGCACCACCCGCTGACTTCTCCCCGAGAGGAATGAGTTGAACCATTCAAGAACAGTCCCATCCAGATCCCCCAGGTCACACAGCCGCCTCACCAGCAGCCCATGGTCCACGGTATCAAAAGTGGCTGACAGATCTAGCAGGATGAGAAATGTTGAACATCCTGCATCCATCTCCCGGTGGAGGCCATCTACCAAGGCTACCAACACCGTCTCAGTGCCACAGCCAGGATGGAACCCAGATTGAAAAGGGTCCAGGAAACCGATGCTATCTAGATGCCCCTGGAGCTGGATCGCCACCGCCCGCTCAATAACCTTCCCTAAAAAGGGAAGGTTAGAGACAGGTTGATAACTGGTGAGTGCATCCACATCCAATGATGGTTTCTTCAGCAGGGGGCACACCACAGCCTCCTTGAGGCCAGGCGACAGCATCTCCTGCTGCAAGGACACGTTCACTACCCCCGCCAGCACCGTCCCCAATGTCTCCCTGGAGGCTTTCTCCAACCAGGATAGGCATGGATCAAGTTCACAACAGGTGGCCCTCACAGACCCCAAGACATCTGCCGCATTGGCAGGCGTCACTTCCTGAAACTCCCCCCACAAAGCTGGACCAGACAGTACCTCCGTCCCCTCGCGCTCTTCCCCTACTGCCCCTAATCTGACGTTGGCCCACAACGCGGCTTCTGGTTTCCCTGTGCGTACCTGGGACATGTGCACACTAACTGCCATATTTGCTCTCTGGGGCATGCATGGAGAGCAAATATGGTGGCAGCTGGCATGCACATGCTTCAGGTATACACAGGGCCACTAGCAGCCATTGCTGCCTGAGTCCAGTACACAGGTGTCTTGGGATCGGCCCTGGAACATCAGGTGATCGACCTGTTGATCATGACCAACCTTTTCAGCACCCCTAGTTTGGAAGAACTGAAACCTGAGGTCTCAGGAACATGGATCAGTGAGCTTTTTTACATTAAAATGTCCACATTACCAGTGACTGCTGTAATCTGGCTGCAATTGAATTGTTTTCAGAATGCTATTGGCACCTTTCAACAGAGAGAGAGAGAGAGAGAGAGAGAGAGAGAGAGAGAGCATTCTCTCCTTACAAATATGTCTTGTAAGATGACGGGTCTGGAACAAAAGATGACATTCTCATAATGGAAGACTTCCTGTTTTGAAAATGTGGAAAAGCCTATCTATATACACAGACTCAATAACCATTTCATACTTTTAACACAGCACTTACGTAAGGTTGCAACATTACAGTAATGTCAAGTTGTCCGTAGTCAAGGACAATATATTTCCTATTTAATGGTGGCTGATTATTACTGATTTTAAATATTAGTGTTGGCTCTTGATTATAAAACAAATGCTTTGGCTGCCCTGATAGCTCTTGCATAAATTGATGTTGTTGGATGACCATTCTGTGGCTTTTTACTTCCCCATCACCCTGGCCCCTCTGCTGTAGAATTAATGAAACATCATGGTGATAAATCACATTCACAATCCACACCTTATTCTATTTTATTTTCATTAATTTATACTAGGGATATGCGAATAGATTGCGGTTCGGTTGTTCAGTCGTTCGGTCATTCGGTCCGGGGACTGAGTTTGGGTTTGGTCATTCGATTCAGTGCAGTTCAGTTCGGTTCAGTCATTCGGAAATCGGTATCGGTCTAAGTATCGCATGCGCGTGGTCCCGTGATCGCATAGGAAACCGGAAACTGGAAATTCGAGTGCGTGCGGAGCTTGTGTGGAGAGAGAACATTTGTGGTGTGGCTGTCTGGCTGTCTGGTTTTGTTTGGTGTGTTTTGGCTGTGTTGGACTGTGTGTTGGTTTGGTTTGGCTGTGTTGTTTTGACTGGTTGTGGCTGGTGACTTGGTGGGTGTGTTTTGTTTGGCTGTTGTGTTTGGGTGGGACTTTGAGAAAAAAAATGGTAGCGTTTCAGGCTGAATAGGACCTGGAAGCCGGCCAAGGTGGTGGAGCCGGTGCAGGAGGAAGAGGTTGCTGGATCTTCGGAGGTGGAGGTCGGCTCCTCATCAGAGGAGCAAGAGCTGGGCACATGAGGTGCTGCCAGGTTTGTAAACTTTTACTTTTAGGACAAGAATAATATTAATTAGAGCAAGCTCACTGGCGTTTGGGTGGGTGGGTGGTGGGCAGTCAGGCACAAGCAGTGGGCATCAGTGGGTGGCAGTGGATGTGTGCCACAGAGAGAGAGGGTGTGGGGGGCTCTTCCGGCATTCAGGAAGCACCCAACCAAACATGTGCCAGCCCATCTCTAGCAAGGCTCTCCCATTGCCATCCCTAGTGCCCCAAGAAGGGAAGGATTTGCACATGCCAGCAATGGTCTTTCCAGTAGCCATCCCTAGCACCCAAAGAAGGGCAGGATTTGCACATGCCAGCAAGGGTCTCTCCAGTTGCCATCCCTAGCACTCCAAGGAGGGCCGGATTTTCACGTGCCAGCAAGGGTCTCCCCATTTGCCATCCCTAGCGTGCCCTAGCACGCCAACGACGGAGGACTAGAGGCATCATCATAAATGCATGATATTATTTAGGTGTTGTTTGTGTTCCTGTTTCAGAGAGGGTGATTTTGATGGCGCCCCTCACTACTGGGGCCCAGACCACCAAAATCACAGCAAGGCGGAGGTCACCAGAGCCACTGCCAGAAAGCAGGCAGATGAGGTCTGTGGTCTGGCAGAACTATGACAGGCTGAAAGGCGGATTCACCGTCTACAAGGTAAGGCATGGGGGCTGGAACAACAGGGAATGGATTGGATTGTTGCCCTATGACCTGTTAGGAAGTCCCTAGGGATATGCGGAAAAAACCAAGTTCGGAAATTCTGTTCGGTTTGAAAATTGAGTTTGGTTCGAAAGTTCGGTTCGGCCAACCAAACTATTTGAGTTCAGTCAAATTCCGAACTTCCGAACCAAGTTTGTACATTCAAAACTGGGTTTTTTTGCCTTCCAAACTGGTTCGGATTTGACCGAAGAATTCGGTCGAATTTGAATTCGGTTCGAAAGTTCGGTTCGGTCACCCAAACTATTCGAGTTTGGTTCGAACTCCGAACTTCCGAACCGTGTTTGCACATCCCTAGAAATACAATGCAGAGAGAGATTGGCCACCCACCCACTTGTGTAGACAGAATGCATGCAGGACTTGACAGACCATTGGTCTGACACAGTATGGCACTTCTTATGTTCCTATCTTTTTATGTTCTTTAGATCTGCAGCAAAAAAATAAAAAGGGACAGCCAAGGGACCACATCAGGGCTCATCGCCCACATTGGGAACCTCCACAGCATCAAGGTGGCACGGTGGGATGTCTCCAGCTCCGGGCTCAGGGACTCTGGTGAGGAGGAGCGTTGCCGGAAGCAAGCGGGGGATGGCCCGGAAGAAGAGCCTCCAGCCCCCCAGGAGGAGGAGTCTGCAGCGCCAAGAGCCTTTATGGCCCAAATGGAGAGGCCTACCCAGGGGTTTCTGGAGGCTCAGAAAAAATACGTCAACAGGCTAAGGGTCCAAGTCCTTACAATGGAGAACTGGCTTGTGGGACAGTTCAGGGACCTGGAGGCACAGCAGCACAAGGTGGAGGCTTACTCCTTGTACCTCCGCTCAGAGGTGGCTGATGTTGAACTCTACTACCAGTCGGTCTGTGGGGTAGAGGGCACATGAGAACCCCAGGGGAAAAGGGGGAAACAGGGGAAAGAAGGGGCAGCACACTTGGGCGCAGCCCAGGGGCTGTTCCCGGGGAGGGAAGGGTGTGGCCTGAAAAATGACCCCCTCAGGTTCTTACACGGCGGTATGGAAGGATCAACCTCTCCCCACCAAGATCATCACCGGGGTGCAGGTCAAAGCCGTTTCCCAATCAGGGAATACCACACTATCGGGGGATCCCACTCACACCAGACCCTGGGCCAGGGAGGGACGTACCGGGATTCAGTGAGGGTCACAGTGCACGAAGACCAGGAAGGGGGGAACGGGACAGGACAACTCACAAATAAGGGCTGTAAGGACACCACTTGAAGGCAGGGAAGGAGGACGCAAGTACACACAGTCACGCTCTGGGCTCACTCTCTCACTCACTCACGTGCTCACACTCGATCACGCTTGGGGTTAAGTCAACAAGAAGGCACAACAGTCGAAAAGATCAAAGGGGGCCAGTCTCACAGGGTGAGGTTCTGATCACTGGTGAGGGAGCTCTGTCTGGCTCCTCCTTAAGAGCTGTGCTCCAAGGCCTTACGTTGCAGGTGCATGGAGTGATGTGGCGGTAGCCTTGGGGGTGTGGTTGGCGGGCGTGCAACAGAGGGAGGCGGCACCAGCCCCGTGGAATCCCTGACATGGCATAGCGGCTATCCAGGGGGCGTGGCCAGCTGTTTCATTGTTGGCGCCTCTGGTGCTGCATGTTGTTGCCCTGTTTCTGCCTGGGAGTGGGCGGGCCGGCAACAGGGGACCACTCTGAGGCCCCAGAGTGGTGGGGAGGTCTGGGGTTTCCCGTTCTTGCGTTCCTGTGGGCTGAGGTAAGGGGGCACCTGGCCGGATGCCCCCGGGTGCTTGTGTTATCAGGGGTGCAGTATTATTATTATTATTATTAACAAACATTTATATAGCACCAGCAGTGTACCTGGCACTTAACAAAGTAATAAAATAGACACGGTCCCTGCCCCTAGGGCTTACAATCTGAGAGACAGGAACTGGGGGAGAGACATAGGAAGGGGAACAGAGGGAGAGACAAGGGGTCTAACATTCATGAAGATGCGAGGTCTCAAGTGCACGTACTTGGCTTGGTTACGATGAGAATGACAGCAGGCAGGTCCATGTTGCAAGGATAAGGGTAAACCGATCGTAGGTATAGGAATAGTGGCTCAGCAGGATAAAGAGTCAGACAGAGCAGAGCGAAAGAGGTGAGTTTTAAGGAGAGATTTGAAGGTATGAAGGGAGGGGGCAAGGCGGATGTGGACAGGGAGGGAGTTCCAGGCATGGGGGGCAGCAAGTGAGAAGGGACGAAGGCGCTTAGGGGAGCAGGGAAGGCGTGGAAGGGTGAGAGAAGGGACAGAGGAGGAGCGAAGTGCACGGGCTGGAGTATGGAGGGCGATAAGTGCAGAGAGGTAGGGGGGAGCAAGGTTGTGAAGAGCTTTATAGGTGAAGACTAGGAGCTTGTGCAGGATTCGTTCAGGAAGGGGAAGCCAGTGAAGCGAAGAGAGGAGGGGCTGCACATGGTCGAAGCGACTGGCGAGGTAGATGACCCTGGCAGCAGAGTTTTGGACAGAGATGAGGGGAGAAAGGTGAGACCGGGGAAGGCCAGTGAGAAGGAGGTTACAGTAATCGAGGCGAGAGATGACCAGAGCATGAACAAGAGTTTTGGCAGACGAGACAGAGAGAAAAGGGCGAATCTTAGCAATGTTATGGAGGGAGAAGCGACAGGATTTAGCAACAGAGTCAATGTAGGGTTTAAAAGAAAGGGCTGAGTCAAAGATGAAGCCTAGGCTACGGGCTTGGGGGACAGGCAGGATGGTGACTCCATCAATAGTTATTGACAGTGAGGAAGGAGAGGAAGGATGAGGGGGGAAGATAAGGAGTTCAGTTTTAGCCATGTTGAGTTTGAGTTGACGTTGAGACATCCAGGTAGAGATGTCAGAGAGACAGTTGATGAGACGAGCTTGAACAGAGGGAGAGAGAGAGGGAGTAGAGAGATAGAGTTGAGTGTCATCAGCATAGAGGTGGTATTGGAAGCCATGGGAGGCAATGAGTTTGCCTAAGGATGAGGTATAGATCGAGAAGAGGAGAGGGCCAAGAACAGAGCCTTGAGGAACACCAACTGAGAGGGGGAAGGAGGAGGAGGTGGAGTTGGAGAGAGACACATTAAAGGAGCGGTCAGAGAGGTAGGAGGAGAACCAGTTATGGACAGAGCCACAAAAGCCAAGGGAGTGAAGGGAATCCAGCAAGAGTGAGTGGTCAACAGTATCGAAGGCAGCAGAGAGATCAAGGAGGACAAGAATGGAATAGAGACGTTTAGATTTAGCCACCAGAAGATCGTTGGTGATCTTAGCGAGAGCAGTTTCAGTAGAATGAAGGGGGCGGAAGCCAGATTGGAGGGGGTCAAGGGAGGAGTTGGAGGATAGGAAGTCAAGGCAGCGGGAGTAGACAACACGTTCAAGCAGCTTGGAAGCAAAAGGAAGGAGTGAGACAGGACGATAGCTAGAAGGGTCAGAGGGGTCAAGAGTGGACTTTTTGAGAATAGGAGAGACTGTGGCATGTTTGAAGGCAGAAGGGAAAGAGCCAGTAGAGAGGGAGAGGTTGATGATGTGCAGGAAGGAAGGGGCGACAGTGGGAGTAATGGAGGTGAGGAGGCGGGAAGGAATGGGATCAAGGGGGCAAGTGGAAGGGTTGGAGGAGGAGAGCAGAGAGGAGATTTCCTTAAGGGAGGCAGGGGAGAAGGAGGACATGAGAGAAGGAGGGGGAGGAGGGAGAGGGGTGGGAGTGGGAAGAGAGGAGTGGGAAGCGATGTCGAGGCGGATCTTGTCTATCTTGGAGGTGAAGAAGGAGGCAAGATCCTGAGCAGAAAGGGAAGAAGGAGGGGGAGGACAGGGAGGCTTGAGGAGGGAGTCAAAGGTAGATTTATTTTTAAATGTTTTTTTGTTAATTTGTTGTGTGTTGTTCGCCACCCCAAGCTGCCTTTGGGCAGGAGGGGCAGGATATAAGTTTAAATAAATAAATAAATAAATAAAATTGATATCTAAGAAAACAACATTGACAGATTTAAATAACGAAAACAAAAGTGAAAATGACATGGGCCCCTGGTGTACGCCTCTAGAGTCAAGGTAGCAGGATTGGGTAAGATTGCCCTGCCCATTTGCAGCATTGTGATGTCCAAAAGGGTGCGGTTACTTTCCCTGCTTGACCCCCACTGTTCCCTCAGACCCAGGATGGCCAGAGCCAGAATGTTAGAATCTGAGTCAAGGACAAAACAAGGTCAAAGTCAGGGACCCATATACTGGCCTAGGCAGCATTTTTCTGCTTGTAGAACAGAATGTCTGCACCTGTCTGCTGAGCAGAAGCTTAGTGCAGTAGAAGCTTTCACTTATGGACTCTAACCAAAAGATCTTGTTAGCTAAATCCCTCATTCTGCCCAACTAAAGTCAGCGGGAGCTTGGTCCATGACTAATATGAATCAGCTCAAACCAGAAAAGACAAAGAGGCCCCTGTCTTTTACTTGCCCTCTATTAAGGATTGTGGCTTCATGCTAAACAGCAGGAGCTAGGTGAGCAAGGTACAATTTGCCTTCATCTCGGTGAGACACCAATTTGCTCCAAGTGCTGGGTTGTAGCAGTCTGAGAGAACATATGGCTTGTGGCACATGATTTTTCTTCCATCTGGATTGCATTGAAATTAGGAGAGAGAGAAAAAGGGAATATTCAAATGCAAAGATGGATGTGTCCAATAGACTGTGCTGGATACAGCTGCCATGTCACAGCTATTAATGACAGGGCAGGGATGAGTTAAGGAGAAAGGGTGAGAAACAGGAGAGGGGATGGAGAAAAGTGTGCTAGTGAGAGCAAGTGTAGCTTACTAAGTAAAATATTGGGCTTGCAACGTGGAAGATCAGGGTTTGAAATCCAGTTTTAGCCATTTTTGATGGTCTTGGTTACGTCCCTATCTCTCAGCCTCAATTCCCCATCTCTAAAATGGGAATAATAAACAGGGCACTGTTGTTAATGTTCACTGTGTTTCCCCTTGTGCCTCCAAGGGGAAAAAATTGTGAGCAGGGGTTGTGATTGGGAGTGAGACCTCTCTGCCCCAATCTGGGCTAGCAGCAACTCAGCTCCCACACTTACAGCTCCACTGTCTCTGATAATAATGACCGGTAGGGATGTGCGAACACGGTTTGGGTGTTTGAAGTTCAGGCCGAACTCGGCCTGTTCGGATGACCGAACTGAATATCCGAACCAAACGTTCGAACAGCTGAACAGTTTGGAAAAGTTTGTATGAGTTCGGATGAGTTTGGGGGTGGGAAAAATGTGACTTTGGGTGGGAAAAACGTGTCTGGGAGGGGGAGGAATCTGAGGAGCAGTCTTCGTGGCACGAGGGGTGGAGACCAGGGGTGGTTTCAGGGCCAAATGATACCGATACTGAAAAAAATAATTCTATTCAGGTATTGGTATCGATAGCGCTATTTTGCCTGAACCGAACTCCGCCGAACTGAACAACCGAACCCAAACTCGGGTTTCGAACCACACGACCGAACGTCCGGACATCCGAACCGTGTTCTGTTCGCACATCCCTAATGACAGGGTTTTTTTGAGGAGGAACTAGGTAAGGATCCTATAGAACGGTCCTATAGAAATGAGTCCTAATAAGCTTTGTAGGGAGCAGGAGAGTGTCACACGTTCAATGTAATCTGCAACCCCAGATTGGGATTTGCACTGAAAGTGAAGAGTTGAAGGTGAGGGTTGGATGAGGAAGTCACGGATGGTGAGTGGACCAGATAGAAAAGTTGGGGTGGTAGGATGACCAGTTGAGGACTGGGGCTGGCCACCAGGTAGGGTGGCTATACCTCCCCCTTTAAAAGAGGGTGCTTCTGAAAAAATATGGTGCAGGCCTGCATTGGTTCCAGTGCAGCCCTGCACCATGGATTTTTCAGAAGCGTCCTCTTTTAAAGGCGAGGTACGGCCACCATACCACCAGCGCAGAGTGGGGGAAAAAGCCACTAGCAGCTCTCTACACGCATGTTCACATGAAACAGAGCCTGCCTGGGGTAAATAACCCCCAAATGAGGCACATTCACATTTGTGGTGGTGAGACCCACGAGGGAAAATGTGACAGCGGGGAGGAGCTAGAGAGCAGAAGAAGAGCTGGTGAGAATGGGGATGTGCCATGGCTTCCTTTGCGCATGTCAGGGAGCAAATTCCTGCCGACATATGTGAGGGAAGCTGCGGCACATCCCCGTTCACACCAGCTCTTCTTCTGACTTCCGGCTCCTCCCCGCTGCCGCGTCTTCCCTCATGGGTCTCGCCGCCACAGATATGATTGAGGCCTACGACAGGCTAAGTGATTTCTTATAACCATTCCTACCCAAGGGTTAACCCCTACTCCATAGGAGCAGCTTCATGAAATGTTAGTTACCACACCAAGCTGAGAGCGCCACACAACTGTGAGGTAATTTTTTTCCTCTGCTGCCCCCCTCAAGGGTGGGGGGTGGCAGGCTCCTTGCCGTGCCCACCTAGATGAGGAGGCTGGGCACGACGGGTGGTTTGTGTGTGCTGGGGCTGCAAATCCCGGCAGGAAGGTGGCCACGCCAGAGTGCGGGGAGATGGAGAACCCCGTCGGGGTTGCGAGGCAGCCGTGGCAGCTATGATAGGCTGGTGGAGCCCATGTGGCCAAGAAAGAATGGCGGAGCTAACTCCGCGAATCGCTTGGCTCCAGTCTCAGTTGTAGGCTGGAGCAGGACCGGGAAGGCAGCACTGTTTCATGCTGCGAGCGCCATCCCTCCCCTGAAATTTTAGTAGTGAAGTCCAGTCATGGGCAAAGACAAAAAGAAGGCCCCCACCACCGGGAATAAGCAGTGACTCAGGCTCAAAAAGGGAAGCCAGGTGATGGGGTCAGAGATTGTGGAGACCCCTGGAACAGCGAGGCTGGAGGCAACTCCCCCCACCCCCTGCAGAGGGAACAGGCAGTGTTGGGCTCAGAACACACAGGTGCAGTCGTCGGGGGGGGAAGGGGGGGCAGATGCCCCACTACAGGATAGATTGGCGGGTTGTGAGGCCCTGCTCCAGGTGTTCGTGGATGAGGGGTCGGGCAGGCTGGGGGATTTGGCTATGACTCCCCCCCCCTTGTGCCAATGGACCTGTCGTCCACTAGCCGGGCGAGTGACCCCATGGGCGAGGGAGTTGTCATGGTGCAGAGTGGCCTGCAGTGGGGGGCACAGGACTATTGCACCCCCATGCGATATTTGGATGATTCAGGCCCACCTCAGAGGGTGCCCACGGGGGGATTCTGAGGGTGGCACAGCAATTCCAGCGTGGCTGTGGATGCAGGAGGGATGTCTCCCTCGAGGGCCCCGGGGCCTGGTGGCCTTTTGGGTGATGGACAGGAAGTTGGGATGTCAGCACAGATGCCCAGTGGGCCTGTCACCATGGAACCCCAGGTTTGGTCTGCACAGCAGGCTCCCTTTGGCTGGGGACAGAAAGGGGTCACGCCGGGGGCTGGGGCCATTTTTGGAAAAGTGCATGAGGTCTGGGTGGCAGCAGAGTTGTCCAGGGGGCCTCTGGCCATGGGCCCCCAGGTTTGGTCTGCTCAGCAGGCTCCATTTGGTTGGGGACAGAGAGGGGTGGCATTTGTATCCTGCCCCTCCGGTGAACAGCTCGGGGTGGCTAACAGGTTAGTTATAAAACAATTTATAAATTTATAAACAATATAATAAAACAATCCATAAAAACACTACAATAAAACAGGTTGAGATAATAAATAAATAAGGGTGAGGGAAGATAAAACACCCCCTCCCCCACCCCACCTCCCTCCCCAAAGGCCTGGGTGAACAGCCAGGTCTTACAAATTTTTTGAAATGTCAAAAGGCTTGGGGCCAGGTGAGCTTCCTCAGGGAGGGAATTCCAAAGGCGCAGCATGGCCACCGAGAATGCCCTCTCCATTGTGGCCCCCCACTTAACACGGGGGACCTCCAAGAAGTCACCCCTGGTGGACCGAAGGAGTCACTCTGAGCCACAGAGGACGAGGCGGTCCCTGAGATATGAGGTACCCAGACCATGAAGGGCCTTGTATATTAACACCAATACCTTGAACCTGGCTCGGCACGCTATCGGCAGCCAGTGCAGAGTCCAGAGCACAGGTGTTATATGCTCCCGATGGTCCATCCCTAACAGGAGGTGGGCTGCCGCATTCTGCACTAGCTGCAGCCTCTGAACCAGGAACAAAGGCAGCCCCACGTAGAGCGCATTGCAGTAGTCCAGCCTCGAGGTGACGAAGGCATGGATGAGGGAGGCCAGGTCCGGGCCGGAGATTAACGGACGCAGCCTCTGCACCAGATATAACTGGCAGAAGGCGACTTTCACCACTGTCTCCACCTGCCGCTCCAGGTGGAGGTCCGCGTTCAAAATCACCCCCAGACTCCAAACATGCCAAGATATGGGAGGGTGAACCCCCCAACCAGGGGGGCCGACACCTCCCTCGCTCTCCCCACCACCATCACCTCCATCTACTTACCAGCGGGGATGTCTTCTCCAGCTGCTTCTGGGGTTGCTGTGTTGAGGGGGTCCAGCCTGCCATCTGGAAAGAAGAGGGGTGAAGGTGAGGGGGATTGGGACAGAGCTTATGCCCCCTCCCTGCCCTCCCCCCCCCGCAGAACACCGGAAGTGCCGGGAGGCTTAAAACTCAAGCCCCGGCGGCTGCGCAACATTGTAGCCACTACTTACCAGCGGGGATGTCTTCTCCAGCTGCTTCTGGGGTTGCTGTGTTGAGGGGGTCCAGCCTGCCATCTGGAAAGAAGAGGGGTGAAGGTGAGGGGGATTGGGACAGAGCTTATGCCCCCTCCCTGCCCTCCCCCCCCCGCAGAACACCGGAAGTGCCGGGAGGCTTAAAACTCAAGCCCCGGCGGCTGCGCAACATTGTAGCCACTACTTACCAGCGGGGATGTCTTCTCCAGCTGCTTCTGGGGTTGCTGTGTTGAGGGGGTCCAGCCTGCCATCTGGAAAGAAGAGGGGTGAAGGTGAGGGGGATTGGGACAGAGCTTATGCCCCCTCCCTGCCCTCCCCCCCCCGCAGAACACCGGAAGTGCCGGGAGGCTTAAAACTCAAGCCCCGGCGGCTGCGCAACATTGTAGCCACTACTTACCAGCGGGGATGTCTTCTCCAGCTGCTTCTGGGGTTGCTGTGTTGAGGGGGTCCAGCCTGCCATCTGGAAAGAAGAGGGGTGAAGGTGAGGGGGATTGGGACAGAGCTTATGCCCCCTCCCTGCCCTCCCCCCCCCGCAGAACACCGGAAGTGCCGGGAGGCTTAAAACTCAAGCCCCGGCGGCTGCGCAACATTGTAGCCACTACTTACCAGCGGGGATGTCTTCTCCAGCTGCTTCTGGGGTTGCTGTGTTGAGGGGGTCCAGCCTGCCATCTGGAAAGAAGAGGGGTGAAGGTGAGGGGGATTGGGACAGAGCTTATGCCCCCTCCCTGCCCTCCCCCCCCCGCAGAACACCGGAAGTGCCGGGAGGCTTAAAACTCAAGCCCCGGCGGCTGCGCAACATTGTAGCCACTACTTACCAGCGGGGATGTCTTCTCCAGCTGCTTCTGGGGTTGCTGTGTTGAGGGGGTCCAGCCTGCCATCTGGAAAGAAGAGGGGTGAAGGTGAGGGGGATTGGGACAGAGCTTATGCCCCCTCCCTGCCCTCCCCCCCCCGCAGAACACCGGAAGTGCCGGGAGGCTTAAAACTCAAGCCCCGGCGGCTGCGCAACATTGTAGCCACTACTTACCAGCGGGGATGTCTTCTCCAGCCGCTTCTGGGGTTNAGGGGGGAGCCAGCTGAGTATCCTGGTGGGAGCAGGATACATGGAGGTTGGGGCCACCGCCTGAATGTAGGGGTGGCCAGATAGGGTAGGATGGGATTTTGTGAATTTGGGTTATTATTGTATTATTGTATTGTATTGAGACTGTGTGCTGGACCCCTGTGTGGGCTTGGTTTTCCAGCGAATGTATAATTTTTGCTGTGCGCCGCCTCGAGTCCTTGGAGATGAGGCGGGATACAAATAAATGTGACATGACATGACATGACATCTTATCCGGGTTGAGCTTCAGTCTGCTCTGCCACATCCACTCCTCCACGGCCTCCAAACACTGGGATAGCAATGAGATGGCAAGGTCTGGGTCAGCTGAAAAAGAGAGGTACAACTGAGTATCATCACCATATTGGTGACATCCCACCCCGAACCCTCTCACAACCTCCCCCAAGGGCTGCATGTATACATTAAACAACAATGGAGACAGAATAGAACCCTGTGGAATGCCGCAGGATAAGGTGCGGGGGCAAGATGACTCAGCTCCCAGCACCACCCGCTGGCTTCTCCCCAAGAGGAATGAGTGAAACCATTCAAGAACAGTCCCATCCAGACCCCCCCAGGTCATGCAGCCATCTCAGCAGCAACTCATGGTCCACGGTGTTAAAAGCAGCCGAGAGATCTAGCAGGATGAGAAATGTTGAACATCCTGCATCCATCTCCCAGCGGAGGTCATCGACCAAGGCCACCAAGCCCGTCTCGGTGCCATAGCCGGGGTGGAACCCATATTGGAAAGTGTCCAGGAACCCAATGCTGTCTAGATGTGCCTGGAGCTGGGTCATCACCACCCGCTCAATAACCTTCCCTAAAAAGGGAAAGTTAGAGACAGGACGGTAGCTGACGAGTAAGTCCATGTCCAACAATGGTTTCTTCAGCAGGGGGCGCACCACAGCCTCCTTGAGACTAGGCGACAACCTCCCCTGCTGCAAGGATTTAGTTTAGTTTATTTGCAGCTGAAGCCAAAAGGCACATAACAACAAACAGAATCATTCAAATAATAAGCATTCAAAACAACAGTATATCACACCAGATCTAAGCACCTGGCAATTTTACCCCTTAATTAACACATTACTGCAGGTGCTAAAACACTATAGGGAAAAAAAATAAATCACAAATACCAATACTAACCCAAAATAGGGATGGTAATACATAATGAAAATATAAACCCTAAAGCATACAAAGTTGGGACTGCAAAAAAAGTGCACATCGGTTAAATGCAGCCACGAAAAAAGATGCCACCGCCTTAGTAAGACCAGGATCTGCATCTGCCAAGGCAAGGCAGAGCAAATAATGCTCTGTCCTGCCGGGATACTTCTGGAGAAAAGGAGCAAGATAGTTCGAACGAATCTCATCATAAAGATGACAGCTCCAGAGTATATGCTGTGTCGTCTCTACAAACTGGGCGTCAAAAGGACATAGTCGCTCAGAAAACTCTACAGCCCGGCTACGGCCTTCCAACAAAACGGTGGGCAAGGCATTAAACCTGGCACGCGTGAATAAATATTTGCCTCTAGATGCAATATCTGACACTAAATAGGCAGCCATACAAAACCGGGGCGGAGAGAATAAAAGAAAATCACGGAGATGGGGGGAACCTCTAGTGGCCACACATTCCTCCTGACAGTCCCTGTCCCTTAACCTTAGGGAAATTTCCTTCACTGTGCATGCCAGATCCCTACCCTCCCAATACTCTGGGTGGAACCCTAACTTCAGCAAGAAGAGTTCTGCTGCCCTCTGCCATGAGCTCTTATAAACATCACGTTTCCAGTACTGAATCAGCCCATGGTCACACGACTTTAGTAGCTTAGCCCAGTATTTTAACACTAAATCCCAAGCTACCGTAGACCACCTTACTTGTCCAACCTCCATCCTGATGGCAGAAAAACGGGGTGCCTCGGAGGACCCTCAAGAGGTTTTGGAAAAAGAGAGCCTGGAGACTATCCAGCCTCCTCGACCTCAAAGACAGGAGTGGCAGCCATACTTCAGCCCCATACAACACCTGCATGCGTACTTTGGCATTTATTACCTTTATTGCAGGTGCCACAGCCCTCCTACCCGTCCTGCCAAATAGTCTCAGCAGCACAAAAATAGCTCCCCGAGCAGATGCCATAGTGCCTTCCAAATGACTGTTCCAAAGCCTCGTGGATTGAAAAAGCAGGCCCAAATAATGGAAGGATTTAACCTGCGATATGGTATGCTCCCCTATTTGCCACTGACCTACTTTGCCGGATCTAGAAAACACCACTATCTGGGATTTCCTAAAATTAATGGCAAGGTCACTCTGACAGCAGAAGTCTGAGAAACAATTAAGCTGTCTCCTTAGCCCCACCTTGGTCTGAGAAAGGATCACAATATCATCGGTGTATAGGAGACACCTGACTGGATGATCTGCCAGTTTGGGAGGAAAGTGGGAGGGAACGGCCAACCTGGGCACCACACCATTTATAAACAAGTTAAAAGAACATCTGAGCCATCAGGGCACAGTTAGAAGGCTGTGTGCTTGCAAGATATTCGCAGGGCTGCTTTGAGAAGAAAGGTGGAAGCAGCGGGGGCACAGTGCGGGGAAAGCTATTCCCAGGGCAGGACCCGCTGGTGTAGAGCTGCCGGAATTCTGTGCCCCGGCCTGTCAGAGGGAGAGAGAGGGGATTTCGGGACGACGTACACCTGTGCGAGCAGCAAGCACTTTGCTAGAGGTGGAGCTACGTGACTATTGGCTGCAGATAGGTTGAGCCTCACCCACCCAGTGTATTTCAAGCAACGCAGACCTTGGCGTATGCGCCGTGGGCGTGCGCGCTTAGGCGCCGGCTGTGGGAGGCTGGGCTCGTAATTTTTGTTCAGAGTGTGTGGCTTTGGGGGGCCTTTCTGCCACTTGTATTTAGATGGAAAAGAAAAGGCACTGGGCAAAGGACTCGCCGAAGTTGGCTGAGCTGCCGTGTCACAAAATCTCAAAATTGGACTCGTCATCGGACAGCTGTTCTCCGACAAAAGATCCTCAACGGAGGCAGCCTACAAATTATGGAGACATATTGGGCCATCAGTTATCTGTCTCTCAGCCCCTAGCCCCCTCCAGCTGAGCTGAGTATGGTCCCGAATGACTCCGGTTCAACAGACCCGGCAGGTCCCCATGACATTTTAGCAATGAGTAATTCCCCGCAGGCACAATGCCATTTAATTGCCAAAACTATTTCATTACTGTTTGGGCATGTGTCTGATATGAGTAACTCTTTGTTATGGATTAGATCTAAACTTGATGAATTGTTAGTCAAGCTGCCCCCATTACAGGAAGAGGGCAGACTGGAAGCAGCTGCCCATGCTGCTCAGAGTACTCTTACGAACCCCGTTTTACCATCCCTTAATAAGAGGTCCTTTTAGCGGGGTTCCTCTCGCCCTACCCTGGCCGTTGGAAGGGGTGGGGGTGCTGAGATAAGAGAAGATGCTATTTGGATCAGAGTCATGCCCTTGCGATGGGGTGTACTTCCCTCATGGGGCTCTTTAGAGGAGGTATCGAACCATTTGGCTTGTCTGTTTGGAGTTAGCAAACAGGTGCTGGGAATAGTCTCTGTTCAAACCCTGCGACATAATAGAAGGAGGGCTTGCTACAGAGTATACTTTCAGTCAAGCTTTTGGGTCTTTAAACTCTTCCTGGCACGGAAGTATTTACTAACGAGGGGCATATCTATCGATAGGGTCTTAAGCTATAGACACAAGACAGAGAGGGATGTGGAGGAAGCTATGGACCCCCCCTTAGTACTGTCTCTACCAAATAGTATGGCTTTAGGCACTAGAGTGAGGGATGCAGTGGTAAATGCAAATGCAACTTGTCTGGGACTACAGGTGGAGGAGTCTATGGACACGCAGACCCCTGCTTCGCCCATATTACTCAGAGGGGCGGGGGGGGGGGAGCAAGATCGACCCTTCTAGTAATTCCGAGAGGTTGGTACTTGTGTCTGTGTCTCTCAAACCGCTGCATGTGCCAGCGGATTCCTTGGTGGTTCAGGAGGCAGTTGCAGTAGCTAGATCTGAGCTGTCAGCCAATAGCTTTAGTGGGGATGTGATGCCCGCTCCATACCATACGGTTGGCCAGTTGGATACTGGTCTGCAGAACTCAGCCGATTCTGACCAGATACGGTCTGAGCGGCTGCCCGTAGTCCAAGAGCCTGAGGTGCTGGCCCAGAAAAAGACTCTGCATGTAGTTCTACCATCAAGAGATCCCCATGTCAACTCCCCGGGGGAGAGGCCCATGATAGAGATAAAGGGTTTCCCGGTACAGATGCAGGGCAGCCAAGGGAAAGAGTGTACCAACGATTGTGTGGAAGTTGAGGCTGCTTCCTTGAGCCAGCAGAGTGTAACAATCGGTAGACCGATACTACCTGCTGTTGTAGTGCCAGCAGTTGAGTGCAGCCGGCAACAGAGACAGCCGGCAGGGTCTAACGCTCCAGTGCAGCAGGCCTCCATATTGGATTACTACTCTCAGGTGAGTGATAACACCCAGGGTGATCAACTGCCAAGCCAGTCAGTGGACTGACATAAAGGTATTATGAGGGGGCAAAAGGGGAAAAGTAGACATGCGAATTCAGACTGCCCTGCCGCAATCAATATACCCCAGCCCCTACCAGTTAGGAGTTTAGGTGCAATATCTAGTTCCCTGTCTTCTGGATGCGGCAGATCTCTCAAATGCCTCTTCTGGAATGTGTCTGGGTTTGGAGCCAAGGGCTTCGATCCAGATTTGATTTTATTTCTTTGGAAATTCGATCTTATTTTGCTCCAGGAGATGTGGCTGAGCGATGGTTCAATAATGGTAGTCCAAGGCTTTCAGGTCTATCTATTCCGAGGTGCCAAGGTTGGTGCCAGGGGAAGATGTTCAGGGGGTCTGGCCTTTCTAATATCGAATTCTTTGGGTGGGACATTCAAAGTGTTTCCGCAAACCTACAGGAATTTTTCTGTTGGCCAGTGGACTCCTCAAGCAGTTCTTCTCTCTTGATGATAAATTTGTATATTCCTTCTGATGCCTCTAATTATTATAATAAGGAGGTTTGGGAGCAGCTGGGAGACCTTTTGGGCTCTTTGGATGAACAATTCCCAGATGCCATTCTGATATTAGCTGGGGACTGGAATGCCAGACTGGGTGCCCAAAACAGGCTATTGATCTGGAGGGTTTACTGAATAGCTTCGACTGGGTCTCAAATAGAAGATCCAGTGATCCGGAAGGTAACAATGCTGGTCTGCAGATGTTTGAACTTTTGCAGACCTACTCATTAATGGTGTTAAATGGCCAAGGGAGACTAGATCCGGAGGGTGAGTTCTTTTTCCTTAACTTCAATGGTTGCAGTATTGTTGACTACATAGTGGTGCGCATTCGACAGAGATCAAATTTTGATGATTTCACCCTGCTTTCAAGGCTGGAGAGTGACCACCGTGCCCTTTCAGTGCTGATTGGAGTCCCGAATGTGCAGAACTCCATTTCCCATGGGCGAGTTGCTGGGAGGGGAGGGGAACATAGGATTAGGGTGCTATGGAATTCTAATATATTCTTGCAAGTTTGCGAACTCCTGAACTCCCAAGAAATGTGCACACTATATGCCAGCTTTCTGAGGGAGGACACACAGGATATGGAGCTGTTACACAAATTATATGACTCTGTTACCTCCATAATTGGGTCCCAGGTCCTCTCATATGTTGATAGACCTCGAAAACCCAAAGGAGCCCCATGGTTTGACTGTGAATGCAGGAGATTGAAGTCGGCTTTGCTGCAAGCTAAGAGGGAGTGGGTCAATAACCCAAGTGATACTGCTATCCTTCACTTTAGGGAAACCAGATGCAGCTATAAATTACTCGTTGCCAGTAAAAAGACAGTCCATAAAGAGCAGATCTGGGCTAAGATCCAGATCACAGTACAGACCAGGAATTCCAGAGACTTTGGGGCTCTGGTTAAGGGGAAGAGTGGCGAGTCCCTAGTCTTCAGGCAGCCTCAAATCGAGGAGGAGGTGTGGGTATCATTTTTTCAGGACCTGTTTAGCCTTGATGCTGAGGAGATCGAAGCAGGATCCGTGGAATTGATCTCCTCCCTTCAGGTACATCTAAGGCAAGAGGAACTTCTGAGAGTTGACCCTGGGGTGGTGCTGGATTTAATCAGAGCATTAAAACAGAATAAGGCACCGGGCAGAGATTTCATCACTGCTGAGGCCCTGAATACATCTCCCCAGTCGTGGGCCACTTTGTTGGCAAAATACTTCTCATGTATAAACCAGTCCCTCCAGGTGCCTAAGGGGTGGGGCGATAGTGTGATCATACCTATCTTTAAGAAGGGGAATCCACTGGATCCATGCTGTTACTGCCCCATAAGCCTACTGCCAATAATAGGGAAACCGTATTCCAAAATCCTGTTGGGACATTTGGAGACCTGGGCTTGGGGGGAAAACCTTATACCACAGGAACAGGCAGGGTTCAGGAAAAACAGGTCCACTATGGACAATGTTTTTGTTTTACAGCATATGATAGTGAAATACACTAGAATAAGATCCGGATCACTGTTCCTGGCTTTATAGACCTTCGCAAGACATTTGATTCTATGGGTATTTTCAGACGTTACGGGTGGCCGGTTCACCACAGTGAACCACCAGGGGGGGTGAACAGCGCAACCATGGCCGGGGGTGGGAAAACGACCCCAACAGACGTGCCGGGAACGGGACCATGGGCCAGAACCGGGCTGCACCATCGCGGGCCACGGCAGCACAACAGACGTGCAGCCGAACCCCCGCCGGGCGCTAAACCCCCACAAGGCACCGGGCAGGGGCGGGACACAGACATGGCCGCCTGAGGGCAAACGAAGCCACAAGGCACACAAGGGAACGCCCACACAAGGGAAACGGGAAGGG
>QEPC01003143.1:4068020-4086782 GCA_003113815.1 Sphenodon punctatus | reverse complement strand
AATCTGGTCCTTAACCCCCTCAAATCACAGGTTATGATATTAGGAAAGAAGAGAACATCTAGTAGCCCCTGGCTTGCAGGGAATGAACTATTAAGACAAGTGGAGTCTTACGTGTATCTGGGGGTTACGTTTGCCCAAAATGGCCAATGGGGTAGACACAGGAAGTGTTTGGCTCTGAAAGCTACTATAACAGCTAGGGGGATTCTGAAGCTGGCTACAGACTCCCCAGGTATTGCCATCTCCACCGTTTTGGGTGTGTATAGAGCCAAGATCCAGTCGCTACTGATCTTTGGGGCAGAAGTATTTGCAGATGGGGACTGCCACCCCTTGGAAGTGGTCCAAAACAAATTTATAAGGAGTTTGTTGAGAGTTCCGCAGTCAATACCGGCAGCTGTCATACGTGTGGAAACAGGGATCATAGACATCTCTTCCTTATGTAAACTGCAGCTTCTTAGGTTCTGGGCTAAGATATACCACCAGGACAAAACCTCTCTTGCAAGTCTGTGCCTAAAGGAAGAGTTGGAATATGCGGGTGCTGGGAACTATCCCTGGCTCTCCTGGACAGACATGTGTCTTAGAAAGCTGGGATTTTCATTTCAATTCTTCCAGTGTAAATCCTTCCATAGTCAAAAATGTACGATACGGCAAAGGATTCTGGATGTGGCAAAGCAGGAGGACCTGGCCAAACTTCCGATCTGGAAAGTCTCACCTCATTACCACCTAGTGAAAACCTTCCATCAGTTTGAGAGCTATTTAGACATGCTGGGTAATCCAACTTTGCGTAGGGCATTTGTATGCCTACGCTTCCAGCAGCTTCCATCCTCCATCATGGAAGGAAGATATAGGAAGGTCCCACGAGAACTTAGAATATGTCCCTGTAATTTATTGGAAATTGAGGATCTTCCCCATTTCCTATATAGATGCCCCCTATACCAGACTTTAAGGACAGTATGGTTGAGCCAATACGGGGTTTTTTCGAGTATATGTGGGACCAGGCTGGGATACCAGCCTTGCTTGCCTCCGATGATATGGAGACTATGAAGGCGGTGGCACTCTTCACATTACTAGCCACAAGAGAGAGAGCGAACTGGGTAGAGTGAAACTGCTCTGGTATTGTTGCTCTTTCCCGATTTTATGTATCCAACTTTGGCCGAGGGTGGATTTTTTGTTCTGACTTATCTATCCTCTGGATATGTGATTTATTGCCCGGATTGGGTATTGTGCCTTGCTGCTTGATTAGCAGTGGAGGAAATTGTGTAGTGTCTACACATCAGTGTTGATTATTTTCCTTCTTCCAGTCATGCCCGTTAGTGATTTACAGTTTGTTGTATTGAATGGTTATTTGCTTACTATTTATTTGTTTACTTGTTGTTTATTTGTTGTGTGTACTGGTTGCTGTTCTGTGTTGTTTGCTGTTTTAAGGCTATGGCGAAAGCTTGAAGCCGTAATACATTTATTATTATTATTATAACAAGTTAAAAAGAGTGGGTGCCAACACGCAGCTGTCTAACGCCCACATGTACAGGGATGTCCTCTGTCAGGCGCCCCTCCGGGTCCAACTTAATCACCAAAGAATTTCTCCCATGCAGACAATGCAGCAAGAAAAGCAACTTTGGCTCCATCCCTAGAGAGTCTAACCTCCCCCAAAGAATCTCCCTGTTCACTACATCAAATGCTGATCGGAGATCTAGAAAAGCCGCATAAAGTTTCCCGTTCCTGCCCATATATTTTTCTATAAGATGTTGTAAAATTAGACAGTGTTCCACGGTGGAACGCCCTCTCTGGAATCCCGCCTGCTCGGGCCACAGGACATCCTCTTTCTCCATCCAGGCATTCAGTCTCAGAAGCAGCCACTTTCCATAAATCTTAGCAATGGTACGCAAGGACGCATTGATCACCCTCACCAGCACCGTCCCCAACATCTCCCTGGAGGCTTTCACCAGTCAGGACAGGCATGGATTGAGTTCACAACTGGTGGTTCACACAGACTCCAGGACATCTGCCGCATCGGCTGGTGTCACTTCCTGAAACTCCCCCCACAAAGTTGGACCAGACGGGGCCTCCACCCCTCGCGCTCTCTGACCACTGCCCCTAATTTGGCATCAAAGTTGCTCTGAATCCGAGCTATCTTGTCTGGCGTCCCCGTCCAGGTGGAGGGAGGTCAGACTGACCAGCCCCCGCACCACCTGAAACAGCTCCTCTGGGCGTGACTTCGCAGATGCTATGAGGACAGCAAGGAACTCCCTCCTTGCTGTCCTCACAGCCTCAACATAGGACCGCAAATGGGCCTTATGGAGAAGTCGGTCGGAGTAAGATCGAGTCCGACACCAGCGTCGCTCCAGCCTCCTGCCTACTCGTTTCATACAAATGCTTCAGTTCGCCCTCCATCTGAAGCAGAATGGGGCGGCACCAGGCACTGTAGCTGGGAAATTGACGATTTTGGGTTTTATGAGTAACCTAGCCGGCCACCCACCTCCCAACAGGATTTTTTTTGCCAGGCGCCTTTTAGAGAGCTGGGCTAGGGAGTGAGGCCATGTGCCTGATCAAAGGGCACCTATCATGCCCACAGTGTTGCTGGACTTCTGCAGGGTCCTCCCTCATGTTTGTTTCAATAATTACAAGGTTTCTCTGTTTAGTACAGCATTTAAATTGGCATTCTTCGGGGCCTTCCGGGTGAGTGAATTCGTGTCCAAGTCAGCCAGGGACAAAACAGGTAGGGCGCTCAATATCAAAGATGTACACATTGGGCCAGTGCAGATGTCGCTACTTATCTGCTGCTCAAAAACTGACCAGAGAGGTAGAGGGCAGGTGGTTAGACTTACCTGATCCAGGAGAATAGATCTCTGCCCCATATACATAACCAAGGCATACCTCTCCATACACCTGTGGGTCCCTTGTCCCCTGTTTAGACATACGGGCGGCCAGCTGCTGATGAGGTACCAATTTACATCAGTCATGCGGGCTGCCATGGTGCGATTGGGCTTGCCCGGGGCTGATTATGGAACCCACTCCTTCCAGATAGGGGCAGCCAGTTTTGTGGCAATGGCAGGGCTGTCAGACTGTGATATACAATCAGTAGGCCATTGGAGATTGGGTGCTTTCCGGTCTTACATCCGCCAGCCCCCACACCATGGCCAGCCCTGAATTTTCTTCTCATTTCAGGTGAACCCTCCTCCTCCCCCCCCCCACCCCAGTGCCGAGGCAAATATGGATTGTGGGCCACAGCCTGTTATGTTGGACATGAAAGGAGGCCAGTCAGATGAGATGGGGAATGCAACTGGGCCTGTCGGCATGTGCGGAGATACAGTGGATGGGCCGGGGTGTTATGAGATGGCACTACCTCTTGCCAACACTTAGTAGGCCTTACAGGGGGCAACCTCTGACATCATCATCCTGCATTTGGTTGAGAACACCTTACCCCAGGTCAAGGGCGTACACCTTATTAGGACAATCAAACGGGACGTATGGGAGGCAAAACAGCTTTTCCCCTCCGCTCTTATTATATGGACAGATCTGGTAGAGTGGATCTTGTGGGGAAAAGGGGTTCACCCAAAAAAGATAGATAAGGCACCTAGGAATATCAACAGGGACGTGGGCAGGTGGCTACTAAATTTGGGTGGAAAGTGGATATTTAGCTATTCCTTGTCCCATAAACGGCCTGAACTGTTCCATCATGGTGGAGTACATTTGTCAGCAGAGGGGAACGAACTCTACCTGAAGGCCCTGAAGGAAAAGTTAGTTTGGGTTTTGGAGAATTGTTAGATTAAGTTTGTGAGTTACTAGAAGAGTGGGGGGTCGGGCTCGTCCGGGTAAACCTGGTGATCCCTTAGTGGCAGGGGTCCTGGGAGGGGGGTCAGCGAGGGCGGTAGGGACAGGTATGGTCCCCCGCCTGTAGGCCCACTTCTCCTTACTCACTTTGGTCCCCCTTTCTCGTGGCAAGTGCCACGGCAAGGGGGAGACGTGTTTTTTTATAGGGGTCATACTAGAGGGTACATCCGAGGGTACGACCGAACAGAACTTCCGAACCAAACGTCGAATGGTCGAACAGTTCAGAAAAATTTGGATGAGTTCAGATGAGTTTGGGGTCAGGAAAAACGTGACTGAAAGGGGGAGGCAGCTGAGAAGCAGACTTCCTGGTACCAGGGGTGGACACCAGGGGTGATTTCAGGCCCAAAAATATCGATAAAAAAAAAAAAGGTTTTGGTTTCGGTACCGATAGCACTTTTTTGATTGTTCGGCCGACTTTGCCCAAACCAAACTCCGCCGAACCGAACAGCCGAACCTGAACTCGGGTTTCGAACGGAACGACTGAACGTCCGAACATACAAATGGCATTATGTTTGCCCATCCCTAGTGTGAGGGGAAGGGAAAGTTTGTTAGACAGACATTTAAAAGCACTTTTGAAAGGTTTGGAAGCCCTGGGGTGTGTTTCCCATTGATTTCAAAAGGAAACAAATGTAAAAACAAAAACGAAAGGGACGAAAATGAATGAGCTTTTCAAAACAAAAACAAAATTGAAAATGAAAATGAGTAATGTCCCTGCTGCACACCCTTGGTATTTTGGAACATCAGGCACCTGATTTGAGCACTAGCTGGACACTAACGACTAATTTTGGGGTTGACTCGAGTACCGGAAATTTGATGGCTCTACCCGTTTTTGCCGGTACTTGTTTCATCTCTAGTCAGTGGGGCCAATCCTTGGTGCATGCCCTCATCTCTGCTCCCTGACCCTAAGTTCAGCCTGCTCCCTGCCCTGCGCACTAACACGTGCAATACAGCACACCTCCCCACCCCCAGCACAGGGACCACAGCATGCGCACAAACCAAGGGGCTGCGCCCATGTGTGTGTGGCTGCATGCGCGGGGCATGGGATCAGTCCCACCACTTCTCACGTACATGTTGTCATTTTAAGTTGATTCCTGATTCCATATCTTGGGGGGGGGGCACCTGGTAAGTTGGGGGTGGGCAGGTTGTCCCCCACAAAATCTGGATGAAAGTTGCGCTACGGGTTGTGGATTCTATTCAGACAGTATTCTGGGAATGCAAATAATATTTGTAAATAAAAAATCCAGTATTCATGTCATCTCTGGGGATAACACTTTCTGCAGTGTGAGCTTTCAAGCAGATAGCGTTGGTGTTGGCCCTTGGCTCCTTAAATGAGATGGTTCTCCTGACCATGTAGCAAACTTAGCAACCTGTTCACACCACAGACAGCTAGTCAAGTCTAGTTAGCAACTGTGGACGGTATCAGCCTTGCAGCTTTACTAGTCTGCAGCTGAACCCTTGCTAAATGAGAAAGCTTAGCTCCCAGCTAATAAGTGCTGAAACTGACCCGTTGGTTCCCCTTTCAGCTAAAAGTCAGTCTCAGAAATTCCAAAGCTGCCTCATTGCATTTGCAAGAGAGATTCCCCATGGGGAAGAGAAAGGGGGGGGGGGCGGGGGAGAATCCGAAAAAACATATGTTGGAACAAATGGGCAACACATGTTTTGAGAGGGATGTGGCTTTGTGCCTTTTTAATGTTTCCCTTAGCTTCTGTAATGTGTGTTTGGAATGATCCTTTGATTGCTTTGCATTTTAACTTTGGGTCATGCACTGGGGGCTTTGACAGGAGTTTGGTGCTTTGAAATTGTCCTGTCCCATTTATTTCTTACCGGTTCAGATTTGAATCCCTGTTTCATTTTCTTTCTACAGTGCAATCTCATTGTATTG
Organism: Sphenodon punctatus; assembly: GCA_003113815.1. Lineage (NCBI taxonomy): Eukaryota > Metazoa > Chordata > Lepidosauria > Sphenodontia > Sphenodontidae > Sphenodon > Sphenodon punctatus. The sequence continues at coordinate 4,081,072 of QEPC01003143.1, read as the reverse complement.
TGCATCGTTCAACCATGGATTGGGTTGTAACAGTCCAAGGAGTGGCTCCCAACAAGTGCCCTCAAAAGTGCGGTAAGAAATGCCATAGTGGGTCAGACCAATGGTCCATCAAACCCAGCATCCTGTCTCTGACCATGGCTACCCCTGGTTGCACAGCAGTTTATCTGGCTATTTCAATCACTTCTGGGATTTTGTACTTGGTTTTGATCCTACTTTTATTTATTTATTTATTTATTTATTTCGTAGATTTCTATACCGCCCCATCCTGAGAAGCAGCTCGGGGCGGTTAACAACAATAAAAATAATTTAAAACATTTAAAATACAATATAAAATACATCAATAAAACAGGGCAGTGTGCATAAATAAATATATAAGTGGGGGATTAAAACTCACCCTCCCCCTCCCTCCCAAAGGCCTGGGCAAACAGCCAGGTCTTACAGTTCCGCCGAAATGCCAAAAGGCTTGGGGCCAGGCGAGTTTCCTCCGGAAGGGAGTTCCACAGCCGCGGCCCTACCACAGAGAATGCCCGCTTCATCATGGCCCCCCGCTTAACACAGGGGACCTCCAGGAGGGCACCCCCAGCAGACCGCAGGAGCCGTTCCGGGGCGCGGAGGGCGAGGCGGTCCCTAAGGTAAGAGGGGCCAAGGCACTACTGTGCACCAAACTGTTTTGCAACAGTGCTGTTGCACTACTGACCATTGCTCAGCAGCACTGTCATGTAACGGTTTGGTGTGCAATCATGTTAAGTTGTACCTTTCCAAGCACCACTCTCTTTCTATCTTGACTTGCAAAGAGGCAGAGCTGGAATGAGTATTCGCCAAAACAAGCAAATCCATCAAATCCAAATTAACTGAAACCACCACCATGCGTTAACTGACTAGGCCTGAAACGAGCAATTGTGGCATTATTGGCCAGCTGTTGGCAGCATGAATACCTAGCATGGCAGGGGCACCAGTCACAGTGGGTGGGTGGGGGGTGGGTGGAGCTGACCAGCCATATGTCGCTCCCCCCCCCTGCCCTCCACACACCTTGTCTGGGAGAATGTTAATTTCTATCCCCTGACCTAAACCAGTCGAGCGTATCCCCCACCCCACCCCTTGGTGAGATGACAGCCACCCAATGCATTATTTAACAACCTATGCCTTTTCCTTTGTGGAAAAAAATCCCACAAACATTTATTCTACTACTCATTTCAGCTCTATAAAACATCATGTACATCAGGGGTGGGAAACCTCAGGCTAATGGGCCAAATGCAGCCCGTGGCAAATTTTTATGTGGCCCCCTGGATCCAGTTCCTACCCCCAAACACTGAAAGGCTGAACTTAGGGGCAGGGAACAGAGATGAGGGCATGCACGCAAGGGCAGGGGATGGATCCATGGCAAAGATTCATGATTTGGACCCTCCTTTTCTTGAGCAAACCCCTAGGTAATCACCGCATCCATCTCCTATGCGGCCCTTATGGAATGTACTCATTTTTAAAGTGGCTCTCAGGAGTGAAAAGGTTCCCCACCCTGATGTACATGGACAGCACTATATAAATAATGGATTCAAATTCTCTGCACTGCCTGAGGCACTCCTGCTAAAGTGAAGAGGGAGGAGGTCCTTTCTTCTGCCCCAAGCCTCTGATTTATGCGCATCTCCTCCTCCACAGCACTGCCCCCCTTGGGGCCACTTTGACAGCTCAATGACTGACTTCCACAGCCCGCTTAATGATGCTAAAAGGTTGCACTCGTTAGTTTCCAAGCACCTAGCCTACCTGCATCCAGCAGTAACGATTCGATGAGCATCTGTTATGAGCTGTAATCAGCATCTTTGCTGAGAGGAAAATGTAGGGCAGTCCTGCAATCATCGTCTTTCGAGACCCTCTTGAGTGCCACGCAGTGTTCCACCCCATCTTAAGATGATCCCAAACATCTGTACCTGCTCCGCCTGCAAAGCAGAGAAACATGATTGCAGAGAAGAGCGGAGACGCAAAGTGGAGAGTCTAGTAACATCCTCATAATCAGGGAAGCAAGGCCAATGTTATAAGGGAATGAAACATGGACTGAGCAGATTCAGGATCTCTGGTAGGACGCCTGGGTGAGGCCTCTGCTTGGGATTCTGGAGGGTCTCAGGTAGCACGTCTGGGTGAGGCCTCTGCCAGGGATCCAGGAGGGTCTCAGATAGGACGACCAGGTGAGGCCTCTGCTGGGGATCCTGGAGGGTTTCAGGTAGCATGCCTGGGTGATGCCTCTGCTGGGGATCCTGGAGGCTCTTGGGTAGCACGCCTGGATGAGGCCTCTGCTGCGGATCCTGGAGAGCCAGATTTGAAACCCTACTGCCGTGTCAGGTTGTGACAATAACTGGGCTAAGATGGACTATTGGTCTGACTCAGTTAGGCACTGGCAGCTTCTTATATCTAGAATGCATTGGCCATGTTTATGCTTTGTTAGCTAGTGTACTGATGATATAGGTAGGTGATTAGACCCACAAGGTGGGGATGGAGGATATGAAGCTCGCAGAAATGTGTTCACATGAAACAAATGTAGGAACAGAGTGGTGTTAGGCCACCACACGGGTTCATAGGCCTGCTACTTCACAGAGCTAAGAGACTATCCATAAAGGATGTCACACAAGAGCAGGGGAGGCAGAGGGCTTAGGGAAAAGGAACAGGAACAAGAAGGAACAAACGGGGAAAAAGGAACAAGCACAGAGCAACTCCTCTGCCAAAACTCTCATCCACGCCCTAGTCATCTCACACCTCGACTATTGTAACCTCCTCCTCACTGGCCTTCCCCACATGCACCTTTCTTCCCTCATCTCTGTTCAAAACTTTGCGGCCAGGATCATCCACCTTGCCCGTCGCTTTGACCATGTGCAGCCTCTCCTCTCCTCTCTCCACTGGCTCCCTCTTCCTGAGCGTATTCTGCACAAACTCCTCGTCTTCACCTACAAAGCCCTTCACAACCTCGCTCCCCCCTACCTCTCTGCCCTGATCTCCCTCCGAACCCCTGCTCGAGCACTCCGCTCCTCCTCCATCCCCTCCCTCACCCTCCCACACCTCCCCTGCTCCCCCAACCGCCTTCATCCCTTCTCCCTCGCTGCCCCGCACGCCCTCGTCCGCCTTGCCCCCACCCTCCACACCTTCAAGTCCCTTCTCAAAACCCACCTCTTCCGCTCTGCACTTCCTAACTCTGGTTAATCATCCCCACCCAGGATTATCCCCCACCTATTTGTAAACTCCCAACTTACTACAACCAAGCCAAGAACGTGTACCTGAGCTTTTGCATCCTCATGAATGTTGCACCCCTTGTCTTTCCCTCTGTTCCCCCTTCCCTGTCTCCCCTCCCCCTGTCTTTAGATTGTAAGCTCTCGGACAGGGACTGTGTTTATCTTATTTTCTGTAAAGCACCAGGTACATCGCTGGCACTATATAAATGCTAATAAAATAAAATAATAATAATACATTAAAAACATCGAAGTCTCTGGGCTATGCCAGACCATAAAGAAAGGGAGTTCAGCATCAACCGCAGGGTCAGCATCTCAGGGAAAAAGCCTGGAGGAATAATTCCATTACAAAGAACGCAGATGTCCTAGGAGGATTTTTTGACAATTTTGCTCTTCAAGTTGCCATGCATTGATCTTGCCCATGGTGAGAGCCCAGCAAAGGGCAAGAATTTGTCCTTGGCACCCTAACGCACAAGAGAATTCACAGAAGAGCAGGGACTTCCCCCCACCCACCCACCCACCCCCCATCCCCTGCATCAGCATCAGGAGCCAGGCACTTGCTCACTGCTGCTGGGGAATTCCTGCACTCTAAGTGGGACAGAGACAGTGACTAGTGCGCAAGGAGGGATAACAAAGATCCCTCCCTCAAAGCTCAACTCTGAGTGCTGCCCTGTTTGATGTCCCTCCTTGTGCACTAGTCTCCATCCTGCTTATAGTGCAGGGATCCCCAGCCCTAGCAGCAGTAAGCGAGCGCCTGGCTCCTGATGCGGATCCAGGGGATGGAGATTTTGGGGGTTGGGGGAGTCTCTGCTCTTCTGTGAATTCTCTTGTGCGTTAGGGTGCCAAGGACAAATTCTTGCCCTTTGCTGGGATGGCTCTCTGCCTCATTGTAGCTGCTCTGCACCCCCAGTTCTCTCTATGTGGCGATCACAAAGGGACAACAGAGGATCTGTCCATCCTTCTAACAGAGACAGCACTGAACAACCAAACCTTCCTCAGGAGGTATTTTGGTATTTTGGTACCAAATAATTTGGTATTATTCAGTACCAAATAATAACTTCTGGTACCAAAAAAGCCTGAGCATGCTTACTTTCCAGAAATGATGGAAGACCTTTGTGTTTGGCAGGCAGGGATAGGACTGAGTGGAGGGGATGGGGAGGGGGGGACTAAAGAGGCTATTTATGTGGTTTTATAAGTTATAAGCTGCTTTGAGCCTTCAGAGAAGTATGGTATAAATTTAAATCAAGACATCATACCTTTAAAATGTGCAGCCATACATGCTGATTTGGGCCCCATTAGAAATTGGCAACCTGCACAATTGCTTATTCCTCCAAGGAGTTTCAGATCTGTTATCATAATCTTTAGCACCCAAGAAAAAAACCCAGAAAGCAAAGCCCTGACACGGTCATCACGCTTTAAAAAGGCAATTGAACAACAGACATAAATAATCAAGACACCTACACTGGGGTTTATGTGTTTGACAAGACAGCAAATGTCCTGAAGAACATAAAGGATTTTTTAAAAAAAATAAAAAATAAATCCTGGTTAACAATTTATAACATAATTAAAAACCTATGTTTTGGATGACAAATGAGGTCTTTTTGCTATTAATAATTTACAAGACAGCAATTTAAATTCAGATGCACTGTGCCGTAAACTGCAAGAGATACGGTCATAAGAGGATGCAGTTAATTGAAGGTGTCTTCGGATTCTTATTCCTGCTCATATGGGAAACTGATGGAAAAAAGAGGGTCATGAGTGGTGATGAAATGAGGGTTACTTTACAATCCCGAATTCGAATTTTCATTTGCTTACAAAAATCCGGAACTGGAGGGTAGAGCTGGGGGAAAAAATAAATGAAAATGAAATGAAACTCAAGACAAATGTAAAGTGTTCCAGACAGGAAAGAAAAAACAAAGGCACAGTCCTGCTGAGAAGGATTTGGGGATTAACGTGGATCGCAAACTGAACCTGAGTCATCGGTGTAGCATTGTTGCAAAAAAGGCCAATGATGTTATGGGTTGTACTGCATAGCTGAACCGCGTAACCGCAATATAGGCGAACCTGTCAAAACTGCAATATTCAACCTGACACGGTAATGCTGGGTGGTGATCAGTACTTGATTGGCGGACGGGCTACAAGATGTACTGAAATACCATTTTTTGTCCTGATTTTCCAACTTCCAGTACCGATTTTTTGACTTGCCATCCCAATTCCTTTGCCAATTTACCAACTGGTACCAACTGGTTAACAGGCAACTCAGTAATGGGAGTACCCTCTGCGCATTTTTACACACATGTTAAAGTTCTGGTTTTACAAGTCCACAAGTAAGTTCCGGATTCATTTTTTACACACACACTGTCCTGAGGCAGCCTAAAGTAGCTGCAGCTGTAGACGTGAGGGGCTGCCATGGAAACCAAGTGACCACAGCTGCCTGGAGTAAAGCAGTTTACCAAGAGAACTTTTTACGCACAAAAGTTCTGGGAGAAGTTCTACGCAGAACTTCAAAGATCTGGATGTTTAAGTTCTGGGTGAGTGATTTAGACAGACAAAAAGTTCAGGATGTAACAGCAAACATCCAGGAGAAATGTGTGTGTAAAAACACGCAGTATTTTTATATAATTGGGTGACCGATCAGTACTTGGTTAGCCTGTTGGGCGCCTGATATGGTACCTGAAATTGCAGGTATTAACCTACAGGTCTCAAGTGACTGTGAACTACCCATTTCAACTCTAGGGGAAATGGGGCTGGACATGTTTCTGGATAGGTCCATTATTAGCAACTATTAGCCAGGTAGGTTTTGGAGAATGCAACCTCTTACTGTCAGGAACTGGGAGTGAACAACAGGAAATGGATCTCCCCATTGTGATCTGTTGGGTATTACTTCCAAGTGACTGGGATTGGCCATCGTTGGAGGCAGGTGCTGGGCTGAATGGACCCATCGAGCCCAGCACCTGCCTCCGACGATGGCCAGTCTTGGTTGCTGGGTCTGACACAATATGGCACTTCTTATGTTCTTATGTGTATTAATGGAAATATTTTATCCAAGACTTAGGAAGTTATAGTGCCCCCTATACCAGCACTGGTTAGATCTCTCTTGGAGTATCAGTTTTGGGGTCTTCATTTTGAGAAGGATGTTGATAAACTGGAAAGGATTCAGAGGAGAGCAATGAACATGATCAGGGGCCTAGAAAACATGTTCTCTGGAGGATAAACTGAAGGAATTGGGCATCTTTAACTGAGAGTGTAAACAAGTGTGATGGTAGCCACTAAAGGAAGGCATAGGTCCTCTGTTCAAAGGGGAAAGTGTGGTTTTCACAGAAGATGCATGGGAGGCAAAATCACTCAACTGCTACTTTGCTTCAGCCTTTTTTTTTTTTTTTTTTTAAAAGAGGTATTTGTTTATTTAATTTAATTAATTTATTTATTTATTTTAATTATTTATATCCCGTCTCTCCTGCCTAGGCAGCTTGAGGCGGCTTACAAAAGTTAAAATATTAAAAATATATACATAAAAGGGAAGCATAAAACTAAGAGTAAGAAAATAAAAAACCCATCCTCCCCACCCACCCTTCACCCACCTCCCTCACCAAAGGCCTGGCGGAACAGCCAGGTCTCGCACTGTCATGGAAATGAGACAAGGTCTGGGACCACCCGGGCCTCCACCAGAAGGGAGTTCCACAGCCTAGGTGCCTCCACCGAGAACACCGTCTCCATTGTAGCCCCCCGCACCGCCCGGGGAACATCAAAAAGGGTGTTCCCGGTGGACCGCAGGGGTCGATCCAGGGTACAGCGAGTGAGGCGGTCCTGCAGATAGGAGGGGTGCAGACCATATAGGGCTTTATAGCACCAACACTTTGAACCAGGTCTGGAAGACTATCGGCAGCCAGTGCCGAGCTCAGAGCACTGGTGTAACATGCTCAGGTCAACCCGTCCCAATAAGAAGATGGGCCGCCTCATTCTGCACCAGCTGCAGTCTCTGGACTGTCACCAAAGGTAGCCCCATGTAGATTGTGTTATGATAGTCTAATCTTGAGGTGATGAAGGCATGGATGACAGTGGCCATGTCGGATTGCCCCAATACCCCCCGGAAAAAAGTCAAGTACACATTATGTGAGATTTAAAGGCCGCACTCGTTATTTACTGAAAGTTAAGGTCAGGGAAGGGGCATTCCTCCTCCTGGGTCCAGCCTATGCTATGTTTTTAAAAACAAGAACTGTAACTGCTTATTTGTGCGGCCCGATCTCCCTTGGTGCCGCTAAACTTCTTACTGCCATGAGGTCACTCTCACTCCAGCTGCCCAACTGGTCGGGGAGGTACGTGACCAAGTAAGAGGGAGGCAGCGGCCACCCTGGGGACCGTCTGTGTTCTCTGAGGTATGGCACGCCCCCTGCACCTGGGCCTGGGTTGGAAGCTGACTGCCCCTGCTCTAGCTCCGCCCGTGGCCCCATCTCACAAGGATATGACTTAATGAGCAGCTAATTCTACCAAAAAAACCTTATAATTAATACCCTGGACCCCTGTGAGTGTGACAAAAGTACTGCTGCACACATCCGACCTCTCCCTTTTTGACCAATTGAGTTGACATGCACTGTGAGGAAGGCAAAAAACCGAAAGACCCCCTGTGCCAATCAGGGCCTGGCAGAAAAAATTCCTTCCCGGACCCCAGTGAATGGCAACCAGCATGAAGCCTGCAGTGTCATTACGGAGGGTGTGTTAGGGTGCCAAGGACAAATTCTTCCCCTTTGTTGGGATGGCTCTCTCCCTCATTGTAGCTGCTCTGCACCCCCATTTCTCTCTATGGGGTGATCACAAAGGGAAGAGGGAGGATCTGTCCATCCTTCTAACAGAGAAAGCACTGAACAACCAACCCTCCCCCAGCTGAATGGACTCCCCCTCTCCCAGAGCAGGCTGCCACCTGCCTGCTACCCCCCTCCCAGGCTGTAGATCCAATCTACATGGAGTGTCCTTTTGTTAGAAAATTCCCCCACCGCCTCTTTCTAGGCTTGGTACTCTCCCATTTGTGAGAATGGGAGGAGCCACTCGAAGGAGAAAAGAAGGTTGCTACCTTGTAAACAAGGTTCTTTGAGATTGTCCCAAACATTCTCACAAGCACCCACCCTTCCGACTCCGCATGGAATTTTCTTCCTAATTGCTTATGGTTAGAAGGAACTGTGTTGGGTTTAGGTACCTTATATAGGGTGGGTGTGTGTGAATGCCACGTGGTTTTTTTAAGCTAGTGAGTTTGGTATATATCGGTAAGAGAAGGGTGCGCAAGTGAAAATGGAAGGAGCCCCTCGAAGAAGAGCTTTGTTTACAAGGCAGCACCTTTCTTTTGTGAAGTAGGGGACGGGGGGGGGGACTCTTCCCCCACCCATGTAGCAGCGCTGCGGGGCTACAACTGAGCTGTTTAAAAAGGTGGTGCCGGTGGTGCAAGAGAGACTGCTCCAGGACTCAGGAGTGGGGCTCCCATGGATGCCGCATATGCCTGAGGCCAGCCCTGATCACTGCCGGCCCCCTCCGAGGGCAGGGCCCAGGCACAAATGCATCCCTAATCCAGGGTGGCTATGCCCCTGCATCAGACTCTGAAGCAGATAGTCAGAGTCACCCTAAGTTCAATCATTCAGTGAGGGGAAGTCGGCAGCAAGAGACATTAAGTTCCAAGTTCTCGGAATGGAATGGCGGTGTGGTAACAACTGCTGCCGCTTCAGCCCTAGTCCTATGGCACTTAAATTGCTTGAATGTGCAAACTAGCACGAAATGTGTTTGGGTAGATTTCTACCCCACGGTAAAATGCATTGGGGTAGACTTCTACCCCATGGTAAAATGCATTGGGGTAGACTTCTACCCCACAGCTTTTTGTCAAAAACAAACAAAGAGTTAATAGTAATCAACTTTCGTTTGGGGATAATGTGTACCTGTGTGCAGGTGACATTGTTTTAAAAGGGCAAAGTTGGAGAGCCACTAAGTGGCAAGTTTTTGCATCACTGTGCACCAGGGGTAGAAAAACACCCCAAGACAGAAGATGGAGGTTTTAAAATCATTGCTTTATATGATTATATAATTATAATATCCTATATTGTTAAGTTATATTATTCTATTATGCACTTTTCTTTCAAGGCCCTTCCTGGCCTTGCCCCCTCCTGTCTCTCTGTGGTTGTTTCCTGCTACACTCTCATCCAGGAGCATTCACTCCTCCTCCACCACCACTTTCAGCTGCTCATGACTCCCTTGCTCCTTGAAAGGTATCCACCTCTTCTTCCTTCCTGCCCCCCATGCCTGGAACTCTCTCCTTGGATACATTTGTTCAGCTCCCTCCCTATCTTCAGATTCCTCCTGAAAACCTACCTCTTCTGTAGGGATGTGAGAACAGGTTGTGGTTCGGGTTCAGCTGTTCAGTTTGGTTCAGTTCAGTTCATGCGTTCGGGTCATTTTCCGAGTTCGGGTTTGGCCGTTCAGTTCGGTCGTATTCGGTTCAGGCATTTGGTAAAAGTATCATGAGAGCGCATGATCATGCCGGAAACCAGAAATTCGAGTGCGTGCGGAGCTGTGTGGTGATAGAGAGTGTGTGTTTGGCTGGGTGGCTCTTTGGTTCACGTGTTTTGGCTGTTTGTGTTTGGTTTGGCTGTGTTGTTTGGCTGTTTGGTGAGTGTTGGTGTGTGGTGGGTGACTGACTGTGTGTTTTGGTTGCGTGTTTTGGCTGCGGGTTTGTTTTTTTAAATGAAGAAGGCTGTTGTGCTGATGCCACAGATGGGCGCCGACATGGTGCTCTCAGAGGATGCATGGTGCTCTCAGAGGAGGAGGAGGAGGAGGAGGAGGTCGCTGCCCCTGGACCTTTGGTGGTGGTGGCCAGCTCCTTGGATGAGGAGCAAGCAGCAGGCACAGGAGGTGCTTCTAGGTTTGTAAACTTTTTTTTACTTTGAGGACAAGAAACGCTCTATCCGTTAGAGTGAGATCATTGGGGAGTGTGGGTGGTGGGCATCAGTTAGGCACAAACAGTGGGCATAAGCGGGTAGCAGAGGATGTCTGCCACAGAGAGAGAGGGTACTGTAGTGTAGGGGGCTCTTCCAGCAGTCAGGCATGAGCACAAGCAGCACCCCCACCCAAACATGTGCCAGGCTAGCAAGGACTTCCACTCTCCAGTTGCCAAACCATTCCCTATGCACCCCCAAATAAGGGCAGGATTTGCATGTGCCAGCCAGAGCTTTTCTAGTTGCAATCCCTAGCATCCCTTAGCAACCCAAGGAGGGCAGGATTTGCACGTGCCAGCAAAGGTACTTCAAGTTGCCATCGCTACTAGCACCCCAAGGAGGGCAGAATTTGCACATACCTGCAGCACCCAAAGAAGGGCAGGATTTGCACATGCCAGCCAGGATCTCTCCATTTGCCATCCCATTCCCTAGCATCCCCTAGCACCCCAAGGAGGGCAGGATTTGCACGTGCCATTCAGGGTCACATCTTCCATTGCCATCCCAAGCACCCCAAGGAGGGAGGACTAGAGGCATCATCATAAATGCATGATATTACTTTGGTGTTCTTAATGTGTTCCTATTTCAGAGAGGAATCAGATGTCATCCCCAGCACTGGTGCCAGGCCAAGGAGGACCACTAGGCAGAGGTCTCCAGTGACAACCCCAGACATTCGGTGGAGAAGGTCGGATGTCAGGAGGTTTTATGAGAAGGGCGATGGAATTGCCATATGCAAGGTAAGGCACGGGGACTGGAACAACAGCAAATGGATTGCCCTATGACCTGTTAGGAACAGAAGTCCCCTGCAGAGAGAGATTGGTCAACCAGTTCACCCACTTGTGGAGACAGAATGCAGGCAGGGCTTGGTCTGACACAGTATGGCACTTATTATGTTCCTATCTTTTTATGCTCTTTAGACCTGTGGCAAAAGAATCAAGAGAGGACCACATCAGGGCTCATTGCCCATATTGAAAAGGTCCACGGCCTGACGGTGAGGCAGTAGGAGGACTCTGGAGTGACCGTGGAGCCTCAGCCTCAGTGCCAGAAGAAGGGGGGGGGAGGAAGGCAACCCGGAAGTGCCAGCATGTAAGTCCTTCCCCCTCCTCCAGCCCCGATGTGGAGTTCCCCGGGCCCCGGGAGTCTGCTGCAGCCAAGGCCTTTCAGGCTGAACTTGAGATGCCTGGCTGCCAAATAATGAAGGGCGTACGCTTCCTGGAGGACTGCCTGATGGAACAATTCCAGGTGCTCGAGGTGGAGAAAAAGAAAGTGGAGGCGTACTTCCAGTACGTCTCCGCTGAGATGGAACGCCTGGAACTGTACCAGCAAGCGGTCTCCAGGTGGCATCAGGACGTGGAAAGGGTTGTGAAGTTTGCCGTCTCCCATGGCTACGAGATTGAAGAGGACTGGGTGGCTGCCCCTCAGTCCTGTGCTGCGCCCCAACACCTTCTGCCTTTCCCCCAAGTCCCAGGGGACAGGCCCAGAGACTAATATTTTCCTTTATAAGTTTCCTTTCAATGTTTGGTTTTGGTTTCATAATGTTGTTGTTGTTGTTGTTGTTGAAATAGTTTTAATAAAAGTTGTTATATTTGTTGTTATGAGTTTCATTTGACCTTTCCAATCTTTTATCCCTATGTGCTGAAGTTCTGGAAGGCAGGTGGCAGAAATCATACAGCTTGTCGATCCCTACCAGCAGCATCTGGCTGGATCCACATGTAGCGTAGTTAAGGTATTAACCCAAAGATGTACCAGGCAGAAGCAGGGTCTCAACTTGCAGACAGCCCCCGCAGGAGGGGCTTGTGTCTGTGTGGGTGTGGCAGAGAGAAAGAGAGACAGGCTCCTTGACAGAGGGCAGCAGGCAGTGGGAGCTTCTGGTCGGAGGGCTTGTATTTCCAGCAGCTTCAGCAGGCATCCGCGGGTGGGTGTGGGGGAGTAGGCTGTGTACCATCATGTACCATCATGGCCTCTGGGGGGGGGGGCAGTCTGGCGTTTGGGCACCGGGCCTCTGGATGCAGTGGAATGGAATGCAGCCCCCAGTGACTGGAATGATGATCCCAGAATCTCATTGATGGTTCCTGGGATGGGCGGGCATGACTGATTCAAGTACAATGGAATGACAGTCTATGTGCGTTTAATGATAACTATGTCCCTAGAATTAATGCATGGTTGGGCACACTTCATTCAATCAAGTGATAGGTGGTAGCAGCAGGTACAGGAATGCACACAGGTAGGCAGGCACAGAATCTCATACAGCTTGTCGATCCCTACCAGAAGCACCTGGCACCACATATAGTGTAGGTAAGGTACATTGACCCCAAGATGTGCCAGCAGCAGGGTCTCAACTTGCAGACTGTCCCCCAGGAAGTGCAGGGCTTGTGTCTGTGTGGGTGTGCCAGAGAGACAGGCTTCTTGGCAGTGGGCGGTGGGTACTGGTGGTTAGACAGTGGATTGCTGGTTGCCAGGGTACAGAACTTTTGCACAGACAGCATTTTATTGGCCCGGTGGGTGGGGGCCTTTGGCAGCAGCAGGTTGACAGGGTACAGAACCCTTTGCACAGACAGCATATAGGCCTGGGGGTGGGGGTCTTTGGCAGCAGCAAACATGGGTTGCCGGGGCAGGTAGGCAGCGTGGCATGAACGGCATTCAGGCAGGATTTGAGTTTGGCAACCTGGTCGGGCAGGCAGGCAGTCACGGCAGCTTGGCATGAGAGGCAGGCAGGCAGGCAAGCTTTGAGCTGGAAAATGGCGCCTGATAGCACTCAATAGAATGCAAGTTACCAAACTGGGAATGGCCTCTGCCATTATAAATTCCCTCCGCTCCAAGCTTTGCTGGAGCAAAGCTAGAGATTTGGCAGCTGCACTCTTTCTTGCTTGCTTCC
>QEPC01003143.1:4032023-4048225 GCA_003113815.1 Sphenodon punctatus | reverse complement strand
GAGATGGGGGTTAGAGGGGGAGAGGTAGGTGTATCCAGCTACCCTGGCTGCCACCTGCCAGAACCAGGAAGAACTCTCATCTGTGCTCATGCACCCAATGCCCATTGCCCACATCCAGCATGCAGCAAACCTACCATAATGAGATGGAATATAACACATCGTATTATATGCACCTGCCTAACTTCCTGCCTGTGTACATTCCTGTACCTGCTGCTCCCACCTATCGCATGATTGAATGAAGTGTGCCCCATAGGCTTTTGACTGTCATTCCACTATCCCTGAATCAGTCATGCCCACCCGTCCCAGGAACCATCAACTCGATTCTGGGACCATCATTCCAGTCACTGGGGGCTGCATTCCATTCCACTGCATCCAGAAGCCCAGTGCCCACACGCCAGCTGAACCCTCCCTCCCTCCGTCCCAACAGCCTACTCCTTTGCACCCCACCCATGGATGCCCACTGAAACTGCTGGAAATAAAAGCCCCTCCGACTACCAGCTCCCGCCGCCTGCTGCCCGCTGCCAAGGAGCCTGTCTCTCTTTCTCTCTGTCACACCCACCCACACAAACACAAGCCCTGCACCTCCTGGGGGGCTGTCTGCAAGTTGAGACCCTGCTGCTGGCACATCTTTTGGTTAATACCTTAACTACGCTACATGTGGTGCCAGGTGCTGCTGGTAGGGATCAACAAGCTGCATGTGATTCTGCCACCTGCCAGCCTGAACTTCCACACAGAGGGATAAAAGATTGGAAAATTCAAACAAAGTTCATAACAATAACAACAAATATAACTTTTATTAACAAAACAACAACAAAAACAACATTATAAAACAAAAACCAAACATTTTAAAATAGAAAGGCAACTTATCCACTAAACTACTCAGGTTGATTTCACATGTGACGTGGTGAGAGTCACCACAATGAATCCCACGTTGGTGTCAATTAAGTCACCGCAGGCTGTGGTGAGTCACGCAGCCCCAACAGCTGTGACAGGGACGGCACCACTGGCCGGGGTGAGCCAGAGAGACCACAGCCCAGGGGATCCCAACAGAAGTGATGCGGTGGCGAGACTCGCGGTGAGAGCCCCACAATGCAACGGGTTTACGCAAAGGCAAACATGGTCACCGGAGGGCAAACAAAGCCAAATACAGAGGAGGGCCCCACCCAGGGAAGGGAAAAACAAAGGGAGGGTGTGGAGGGTGAAGCAGCGCGAGTCGCGCTTCCAAATAGTGACCACACAGAAGGTGCGTGCACCTCAAAAACAGAAGCGTGCGCGCACACACACACACACACACACAAGGCTGCACATCCACAATACAAAGGGGTGCGGATCAAGGGGGGGAGAGAGGCACACACCCGAGGCACATAGGAAAACCACCGACCGCCAGGGCACATGGGGGGGGCGGTGGCACGGTCAGAACAGCATCGGGGGAGAGGGGGCTGGGGTACAAGGGCAAGTGAAAGGGGGACCCAGGCAGCCACAACAGCAAGGAGGCAGCGCCGGCACAGTGAAGCACAGCAGGCATTTATTGTGTGCACAAGCCGCAATGGGCCAGCAAAAAAGCATACAGTGCGGGAGCGAGAGGATAAACTAGCAGGGACACTGCAAGGGGGGCACGGGCCCTAAGAAGGAAGGGGGGGACCACCAAGGTGAGGGAGCATCCCCATCCCCCCAGGCCATGGCAAACAGGTCCAGGTGCTGAAGTGCTGGGCACAAGGGTGGGGGAGGCCGCTCTCAGAGACATGGGGCCCCCAGCGACCAGTCCACAGGATTCCACTCGAAGGGTCCTGGAGCAGAGGACGCAGAGCCAAGGCAAGAGGGCGATAGGTGTGACGAACCGGGTCACAGGGGGTCCAGCAGTCCACAAGGTGACACAGCACACAGGGCCCATGCAGAAGGAAGGCGCAGAGGATGCACACAGCAGCCAGAAGTGACTGTCACTCCCTAGACACTGCTGCCGGGGCTACTATCGGATGCTGGTGGCTGTAAAGTCAACCGGTGCACATAGCGGGGCCATTGCCACAGACCCCGACAGAAGCCCCGGGCGGCCATGTGGAAACAGATCAGGTAGAAGGACTTGAAGGGATCTGCACAGCTCATTCCGAGTTGCACATCAGAGTGACTGCCAACTTCTGACAGGGCCGCCAGCTCCGGGCCAAAGAGGGGAGGCATGCCATAATCACTAGTTGGAGGCCAGGGCAGGTGCGACAGCTCCAGCAGACGGTAGTAGGCAGCCCCGCGGGAGCATGGGTACCCATGCGCACCCTGCACACTGATGAAGTAGGACACAGACAC
Organism: Sphenodon punctatus; assembly: GCA_003113815.1. Classification (NCBI taxonomy): domain Eukaryota; kingdom Metazoa; phylum Chordata; class Lepidosauria; order Sphenodontia; family Sphenodontidae; genus Sphenodon; species Sphenodon punctatus. The sequence goes on along the minus strand of QEPC01003143.1, from coordinate 4,045,930 downwards.
GGCTGGGCCACCCTCATCTAGGCAGGTCACATATAAATTTGGAAAATAAATACATAAATAAAAATATCCCGGGAAGGCGCACACGCACAGGGCAGAGGCTGTCTTGGCAGGACTCCATGCTGCAAGGACCCCCAGTGTGGATGGTAGGCGTCCCTCCGAAAAGGGGATGAGCCACAGCTCCTCACAATGCACGCGGCATTCATCACCAGTCACAACATAGCCAAAGCGAAGCATTCCATAACTCAAGCAACGATAGGCATCCGACTGGGTGGGCAAGGAACGAAGGCAGCGCTGAACGATGGGTGAACGCCACAGATCGCAAAGGGCCATGCTCTCACAGGCGGTCCAGGCCCGGACAGAGCCCCCGGAGCCGCCGAGTGGGACCCCTGGCTGAGGTGCTGCTGCTATGGATCAGATCATGGAGGGTCTGAGACACAGGAGCCGTAGGGGCAGCATGGGATGCGGGGCAGGGGGGATGCATAGTCAGATGGGGGCCATCAAGGCCAACGGATAATGGCAGCCAGGGAACAATGGGCCCGCTGTGGAGTGAGGCGAAGGGAGTGGACAGTGCACAGCTGCCGGCATCCAAGGCCAGACAGCCCCATGCATACATACATGCCATATGAGATAGGCACGCAATGAAGGGCACGCACATGAAGACCCACATAACCAGGAACATACCCCGCCTTCCCAGGTGGTGCTGAACCCCCGTGAGTACCGTTTTGCAATGCGCCTCAGGTCAGCGCTGGCACGTCACTCAAAATGTCTGTCCTGTCCCTGTTGCCCTCGTCGCCGTGAACCCTCGTCCTGTCGACCGCACAGTGCATGCAGTCATCCAGTTGATGCTGTGGCACCTTGCCTGCATTGAATAAAGCAACGGACACTAAACAGTTGTGTTTCATATTTATTAATGTGCTCCCCCATAACCACATACAGTTGTGTTTCATATTTATTAATGTGCTCCCCCATAACCACATACATACCCCAAACACCCATGTGACAGTGTACCAACAACCACCCCCTCCCAATCCCCCGGTACCCCTCCCACGCCCCCTTCCCCCCTACCACCCACACACACCCCAATTCCCCCCTAAACACACATCCTGGGTGGGTCGCTCCTCCCAGGCGCCCCCTCCTACTGGGTGCCAGGAAATTATGGAGCCCTTTCGGCGGAGCACCCAGATTAGCGCATCCATGAAGGGGGAGGCACGTGTCACCCGCCCTGAGTGCCGGTTGTTGTCCGTGATATCCGTGAAGCCCATTTTGAGCTTCTTAATTTCTGTCCGGCACTGTGTGGGCGTACGGTTTTATCCTGCCTCCCCCATCTCAGTGGCTCTCTGGGTGAACACCTGCTAATTTCTGGCATTGACAGCCAGCTCTGCCTGCATTTCAGGTGTCGCCCAGATAGCAATGAGGTCATGGGTCTCCTGGAGCCCCCACTGACCCCCCCTGTGGTATCGGCGCCAGGGTGCTGGCCCCACCACTACCACCACCTCCTCCTCCTCCTCCTCCTCCATCTGCCCCGGGCTCATTCTGGCCTCTGGTTTTTCCAGGGCACGTGCCCTCTTGCTGGTCTGTTTGGGGGTACAGTGGGGGCTTCTGGTTATGCACCTGTCAGCTGTTATCCCTCCCTCCCTTCCTTCCTCCCTCCCTCGTGTGCCCCTCCTGTCCCCCTCTCCGACCCACCCACCTCCAGCTGCGCCCCTTACCCTCTTCTTGGGAGGTCCCGCGGGCTGCTGGGTTTCCCCCGCTGGTCCAGGTTCACCCTCCTGCTCTTGCAGCTGCTGCTGCTGCTGTTGCCGCACCTCCCCCTCTACGCCCTCTCTCTCCATCCTCCGCTCTGATTCCTCCACCCTCCTCTCCATCTCCTACACCACCACGTTCCCCTGCTGCTTTCTGCCCTTTAAATCTCCCTCTGTGTTCCACTTGTTGTTGGTTGCCTAGCAACGATGCTCCGTGCCGTCACCACGGCCCGTGTTCATTTCTGGTCACCATGGCCGGGGGTTTCCCTGTCATGGAGAAACATGGAGTCACACACATGTAACACGAGATTACATGTTTGGTAAATATGTGGTGCCAAGTGTTTCACATGGATGTAATGTTACTATACATGTACACTATGTAATGTCAACAAAGGTTCCACATGTTTGTAACGTTGAAAATGAGACCTGTAGAACTCAAATTAGGCCTCTCACATGTCACCATTCTACAGGAACTACAAGAGATAACAGAAAGTGTATTCAAAACATCTAGCTTGCTAGACAGCCTGGGGAGATGTTAATGAACTTCCATGTTTACCTGGGTTGGCTACGTACCCTGAACCACGATCCCCGAGGCGGGAAATCTGAGACAAAGGAGCCTGAATTCCTATTTAAATGGGAAGAAGATACAAAGGAAAAAGACACTTCTTGCAAAAGCCAGCTTGAGCATCTGAATACAAAAGGCAGCAACTGGAAGCCATGAACTGAGAGGAAGAACTCTGCTTTCTAGCAACTCTAAGTCTGGAGACCCAGTCGCTTACATCAAGGACTGAGAAGAACTTATGAAACTTGCTAGGGGTAAGATGCATAACTTAGGAGCTCAACCAGTATAAGTTAGGAATGCGTTATATTTACCTTTGATTTCTAATTACCACTCTGTTTAACTATCTTGTTTATATAATCAATAAACTTACTTCTTAACTTTTATGAAGAAGTGGAAAGTGTCTAATATTGGAACACAAGTGAGCTACAAGAGCCCTCAAGCTCTTGCGAACGCAGAGAGTAAAGAGTCTGTAAACGTGAAGGATCGGGCCCTTGTGTGACAAAGGAGTTTCATTGTGGCACACTTGAATTAGTCAGATAGAGAAATGATTCAAGAGAACTGTGCGCAAGGGAAACTGAGTCACTCAAACCCGGTAAAATGGGGGTGTGGACTCTCATACCCATGACATTCCCTTCCGAAGTTACTTTTCATTCACCCCTGCCATGGTGGACATTCACCACACTTCTGGACCTCCTCCTGCCCTGACCTCATAAAGCGTGGTTAGAATCACCCCGGGCCACATTTGACTGTGGTGAACATCTGGATGCAAGCGAACAGACGTGCACGGCTCTTTCACCACCCCCCGCATTTGACTGAGGTTGACTGTGGTGAATTCCGAAAATGTAACATCTGAAATCACCCTCAGTCTCTGGGCCTGTCCCCCGGAACTTGGGGGAAAGGCATAAATGGTGCAGGGGACCTAGGGGCAGGGGGAGCACCTGCTGCCATTTCATAGCCGTGTTCTACAGCATATTCCACAGCCCCTGCCACAGCCGCCCGCCAGTTGGAGACCGACTGGCAGAAGAGCTCCAGATCGGCCCTCTCGGTGGAGATGTACTTGGAGACGTACTCTGAGTACGCCTCCACCTTCTTTCCTGCAACTTGACCACCTGGAATTGTTCCACCGGTCGGTTCTCCATAACTGGGAGGGCAGCCACAAAGTCCCGGCTGGTCCCTTGCACCTGGCCATGAAAGGCCCTTGCCACTGAAGACTCCTCCTGCTCCTGAGGGGGCTCCGCATCAGAGCTGTAGGGGGCGGGGGGGTTGGACTTTGCAGGTGGCGCCACTTCTGTCTTACCTTCCCCCCCTTCTTCTGATGCTCCACGGCAATGCCGCCAGACTCCTGCACCCGAGCCACCTTTTCCCCATGGGCCATCTCGATATGGCCAATTAGGCCCGATGTCATCGTCCCCCTGGCCTTTTTGAATCTCTTTCACCAAGTCTAAAGAACATAAAAAGATAGGAACATAAGAAGTGCCATACTGCATCAGACCAATGGTCTGTGTCAAGCCCTGCCTGCATTTTGTCTCCACAAGTGAGTGGGCGGCAATCTCTCTCTGCAGGGGACTTCCGTTCATAACAGGTCATAGAGGGCAATGCATGCATGCATACCCTGTTGTTTCAGCCCCCATGCCTTACCTTGAAGATGGCGAACCCGTTCTCCTTATCATAGTAATTCCAGACATTGGACCTTATCCATCCAATGTCTGGGGGTGGCACTGGCGACCTCCACCGGCATGTCCTGTGTGGCCTGGTACCGACACCGGCATCCAATTCCTCTCTGAAATAGGAACACATAAACAACACCTAAGTAATGTCATGAATTTATGATGATGCCTCTAGTCCTCCCTCCTTGGGGTGCTGGCAATGGGGAGACCATGGCTGGCTGGCATGTGCAAATCCTGCCCTTCTTTGGGTTCCTATGGGATGCTAGGGATTGCAACTAGAAAGGCCCTGGCTGGCACAAGCAAATCCTGCCCTTCTTGGGGTGCTGGGAAGAAATGAGACCCTGACTGGCACTTGCAAATCCTGGCCTTCATTGGGTGCTGCGGAGGGGGGAGACCCTTGCTGGCATGTGCAAATCCTGCCCTTCTTTGGGTTCCTATGGGATGCCATAGATTGCAACTAGAAAGGCCCTCACTGGCACATGCAAATCCTGCCCTTCTTTGGGTGCTGGGGAGGGTTGGCAATGGGGAGACCCTGGCTACCCGCGCTGATGCCCACTGTTTGTGCCTGACTGATGCCCACCACCCACACCCACACACCAGTGAGTTCACTCTAACATATAGAGCCTTTCTTGTCCTCAAAGTAAAAAACAAGTTTACAAACCTGGCAGCTGTGCCTGCTGCTTGCTCCTCATTCGAGGATCCAGCCACCACCACCGAAGGTTCAGGGGCAGCGACCTCCTCCTCCTCCTCCTCGATAACCAAGTTGGACCCCAGCGGGGGAATCATCACTGCAGCCTTTTTCATTTTTTTTTTTTAAATCACGCAGCCAACACACACACACACACAGTCACCCACCACACACCAACACTCACTAACCAGCCAAACAACACAGCTAGACACAAACAAACAGCCAAAACACATGAACTGAACAGCCACCCAGCCAAACACACACTCTCTCGCCACAGTTCCACATGCACTCGAATTTCTGGTTTCTGGCGCGATCACGCGCTCTCATGACACTTTTCCGAATGCCCGAACTGAACCGAACATGGCCGAACCGAACGGCCGAACCCGAACCTGGCGAATGACCCGAATGCACGAACCAAACTCATGAACCAAACGTAACGTAACCAAACGGCCGAACCTGAACCGCTATCTGTTCGCCCGTCCCTAGTAGGCACACCATTAATTAACATGAATCAATTTTCTGACATGTCTGTATTGTGATATACAGTTTTCAGATTTTCCGGTAAAGGCAATGGTAGATAAACTACCTTTCCTTTAATGGCCTTTACAAGTTGTTTGGAAGGTATTTTTGCACTTTGTGTGTTTAGATGTACAACAGCTTGAAAGGGCTTAATTGCTGTATCAGTATTCTCTCATAGAAATTCAGTGTCTTCAGTTGTGGTGGAATTGGATACAAGTACATATTATTTAAGATAGATCTTGAAGGTAATGTACTCTTACACAAATATGTAGAACAATACTTGCAAATATAAAGGTTGTCATGGTCTTCCATATACGTGGAAGTTAAGTAGCGAAAAGCTAGCAGTTGTCTCCATAAGTTACTTGTATTTCATTTTAACTGTTCATCTACTTTTTCACTTGTGAAGGGTAGAAAAGTCTATTGCAGCATAAACATAATCTATCAAATTTTAGATATTTCTTTCTCTCAAATGCAATTAGTTCTTTCTCAAATTTAGAAAGCACTGCACTTTCTAGGTGCTTATTTTCAGATGAACAATTTCTTCATATATGTGGAGAGATTTTCATCTTTGAGCCGAAAGTCGACTCCACAAAATGCTTAATGTCTGAAATATTCCATTCTTTGAAAAGATGCTGGAAACGATCTTGAATGGGAAAAAATGAGCGTATCTCATATATGTGCTGAAGGACATAAGCTGTTGCATTACTATGCACACTTATCAGTCTAAGATGTCTGAGGGGGCATCTGCATTCTGAGCTGATGTGACATTACAGTGGGTGTCCCTTTTTCTTGTCAAAGTAGTGGCTCATTTCACAAGCATCCATGGAACTCAACATATGTTTTTTGCAACAGAGTTTAGCCTTAGAGAATTTTTTAATAAAACTGCAAATGAGTGTTAAAGACTCTAGTGATCTTTTACATAATGATGTACACTCCCAAGTTTATATTTTGAGGTCCTTCTTATTTAAGTACTGAGAAGCACTGTAGGGATTTACTGGTCTCAATAATTTTTTCCCTTTTATTTATTTCCTCTATATTGAGATGCATTTGATTTGGTTTGAGTGCTATGGCATTCAGTGCCATGGTAATCACTTCATCACTAGGTAACAGGTCACTGTGAACTTCTGCAAATTAGGGTTGTCTCCATTTTGTATCACACCATGTCCCACCAATTATTTGTAAGTAGGTGTCTAAACTTATCTGAGGATGTTTGTCCATATTTACAGCAAATTTTAAAAATTCGTTGGTCAGATTTACAAATCTCTTGATTCACAGTTGCAAAAAGTCGTTTCCTGAAGTAAAGAACGTGCACAACATAGTTCCTCAAATGGAACCAAATTCTAAATTGGGTTGACTTCGATTTGATCCTTTGAAATGAGGTTCGCATTATATTGTTTACGATTCTGGAGATTTCTGATTGAAAAAATGCTGTTCTTTTTCCAGGTTTGTTTGTGGTGATCTGTATTCCTATTTTGACAGGATTTCCTTATCCGAAGAGTTGCTGGAATTGAATGGACATGAGTGGAATGGTTTTGTTTGTATGTTGCTTGCCTTACACTATCGTGAATTCTTTTCCCCCCTATGTTTTTGGTAATACCAGCGATGTTTATTCATTCGATTTGCATTACCTGTCACAACTGAAGCTTGTTCTTTTCTCCTCAGGTGCCATGATTGTTTTCTTTTACGTTCTCTTTGCTGCTTTGTTGGCATCATCTCTCGTTGTGTATGCACAAAGTCTACAAAGAAGAAATGAGAAACATTGCAGCAGCTTCTTTTTAATTTGCCACAAAATTTCAATGTGATGATATCGTTCAACAACATTAAAGTGTCCATGTCGAGTACTATAACAATATACTATAACAAGAGGTTTCTATTTGAGTAGAGCAAAACTACATTTTGGTGCCCATATTGGATGTCACTAGGTGGTGATGATACATGGTTGCAACCCAAGGGTGCTGTGGGAGCTGCTTCATGGTATGGTGAATAACTAACAATATATCAACAGGATGGGATGTGATTAGTGAAGAGGGAATACTGCAAAACATACAGAATTGCCCAGGACAGCAGAATGCAGGTTATGGGTGTGCTGCAAGGGGTATGGAGTAAGTGGTTTGCAATACACCTAGGTAGGCATATAGGAAGGCATGGGGAATAGGGTGAGTTGCAGGATGGGACTAATGGTGCAAGCCATACTGCAGGGGTGGGGAAACTTTTCCCTCTGTAAGGCTACTTTGAAAACTTGCACGAGCTCCAAGGGCTGCACAGAAGCTGGGACAGGGGTGCTTTAAGGGATTCACTCAAGGAAGGGACGGCCGAAATAATGGATTTGTGCCATGGATCTGTCCCCTCTGCTTGTTTGCATGACCTCATCTCTGCTCCCTTCCCTTGAGCTCAGTTTTACAGTGTTTGGAGGTAAGAACTGGATCCAGGGAGCAGATCCAGGCGTGGGCTGCATTTGGCCCCCAGGCCTGAGGTTCCCCACCCCTGCCATAGTGAGTTCTGCGACATGATGGGATACAGGATACACAATGTGCTGACAACAAAAGTATGTACTAGATAATAAAGCATGGAGAGTGAGGACATACAGAGTGATGCAGGGTGGGAATGTGACGCCAACTGTAATTACAGAAGTGATGTCCACTCCAGGGTGTGTTCTATAAACTGTTGACAACTAGGGCTGTAGCGGAATTTCGCAGCGGTAGCTATTTCCGGCGGAAACAGTGTTTCCGCAATTAGTGGAATGGCATGGCAGAGCCTTTAATTCCGCGGTTTCATTCCGCGGTTCCTCTGTTCCGCTTATTTAATTCCGCAACTTAGTGGAATCGTGGAAACATGACATTTTCGCTATTTCCGCAATTCCGCCAGCGCCAAAAAATCGCGGAATAGTGGTTTTCCGCGATTTCCGCGATTTTTCCGCGATTTTTCCGCAATTCCGCGATTTGCAGAATTCCGGCGGAATTAGCAGAATATCCGCAGAAATGTCGCGGTGTGGCGGGGGCAATTCCAAAATAGCGGAACAGAATCGCGGCGCGGTAAAAGCTGCTGCCGCATCAGCCCTATTGACAACAGCACAGCATTTTTACCAGAAAACAGACTACCGTTTACGGGCTAGTGGTTTAGAGTCTGGAGAGGCTTGCTACAGTGCAGGAGAAAATCGATGAAGGGTTTCTTGGACTAATCACAGAGGAGGCATATGTACATGTGGAAGATAGATGCAGAGGCAAACACATTTCCAAATAGAAAGTATCATTCCTTCAATTGGTTTCTTCTTTCCTATGTAGAATATGACAGTGTGCTAACCTCACAAAAGTATGCAATGAATATGATCAAATTGTAAAGTGCCCCCAATTTCTGGCTTATCTAACGCCACTGTTCATCACTTTGTGTCAGCGGGAGGTGTGGGGTTCCCCCCCTCGGGGGACACCCCAGCGCCACCCCCAGAATCCCTGAGCCCACGCTGACCTATTCAATAATGTGCCTGAGCAGGGGTCCCCCCCCATGGGCTCGTGCGGCGGGACCGCGGCCAGTGGCCACGCCCCCAGCACCGACACACATTGTAGGGCTTCCTCCACCCCCACTACGATGCTCGGAGTGGCTACGAGTGCGCACAGGGGCGGGGCTTAGAGGATAAGAACCAGCACCGCTGACAGAATGGCGCTGGTGATTAGGAGAAACCACCCCCCCCCCGCTTGTAGCGCTTAGCGTGGAGTGACCAAGTGAGTGATTGAGCATCGACTGCGTGCATCTAGCCCCGGAACGTGTGACCCCCCTTGCTGCGGTACCTTTTTCCTGAGTGTGGCTGAGAGTGTAAACCTGCGAGTGAGAGTGTGGTTGGTGAGTGTGTGTCCCTCCTTCCTCCCAGTTCAGGAGCCTTGCATTCGGAGGTAAGTGCCCCGTGTTCCCCCTCCCTGTCGGGCCCTTGTGCACACCCCCAGGTGGAGTCCCACACAAATCCTTTCCTCCCTGTGACCCTGCATGTGTGGGTGAATGGAATTTGGGGCAGCCTTGGCTTCCTTGAGTCAGTGGCGCCCTATGATGATAGGGGCCCGTTCTCTTTAATTAGAGATAAGGGCCCAACCACTATCCTGACGGACATTCTTCCTCCGCTAGTTCCTAGCCCTGACCCGGTCAAACCAAGGCAGTGTGTGTGGTTGGCGAACCCTTGCCCCTTCCCCCGGTAACACTTTGTAAGTCTTGGGAGAAATACATTGGAATATGTTCACAATCAAACCCCCAAAATGATTCTGTCACCTACTTGATTAAAAGGGAGTTGGGCAATTGATATGGTCTGAAAATGTGTTAAGTATTGAAGTTCCAAATGAGAACTTGGTAAACTAGGCTCACATCCTTGACTGCTTTTCCTAATGATCTGAATCACCCAGAAGCCAGAAGCACTCAATTAGCTCTGAGGCAGTGAGTGTGAATTTTATTAACAGAAAGAACACTACTTGCAGAGTTGATTCTATAAAATGTGCAGCACAGCCAGCACTGTTGACATCCTGACCCTTCTACCAATAAGCTGATTTTCTATTGCCTGAAAGCTTGTGACAAATCTTGGCATCCACACCCTCAAAAAATGAAACAATGTTTGTATTATACTTTACATCTCTTCTTTTACCTAATCATCTCTTCTTTTACCTATAAATACCGATGTTTTCTTTTTTGTGGGTGTGGAGGGCCAGATTTTTTAAGACATATCAGACTCAAAGTGTTCAGTGATTTATAACCAAACTGCTATCCTTTAACAACCATACTGGGTGTTTTTACACACACATTTGCTGTTACATCCTGATTTTTCTGTGTGTCTAAATCACTCACCCAGATCTTAAACATCCGGCTCTTTCAACTTCTGCATAGAACTTCTCCCAGAACGTTTGTGTGTAAAAAGTTCTCCTGGTAAACTTCTTTGCTCCAGACAGCTGTGGTCACTTGTTTTCCATGGCAGTCCCTAATGTCTACAGCTGTGGCTACTTTAGGCTGCCTCAGGGCAGTGTTTGTGTGATGAATGCAATACATCCAGGAACTGCTTCAGGGCAGTGTGTGGGTGAGTGAGAAGAATGCATCCGGAACTTACTTGTGGATTTGAAAACCCAGAAGATTGAAAGACCAGCACTTTAACATGTGTGTAAAAATGCCAACTGTCTTTCCAGTGTCTTCCTTGGTGTCTTCAGCTGATGGGCAGTTGTGTTCTTGCTGTACTAAATGTTTTTTGTGTGACGTCTTTGAGTGATCACTTTAATCTTCACATTAACTGCTCATGGACAAAGAGTCTATCTTGTTGGAGATTTCTATACATGGTGAATTTTTAAAGGTGCAATATTGAATGTACAGTTGAAGAATTGCAACATGTGTACAAATGTCAAATAAGAACAGGTTTGTGTGTCCAGGTCCAGTCAATGGGTGTTTTTACACATACATTTCTCCTGCATGTTTGCTATTACATCCTGAACTTTCTGTGTGTCTAAATCACTCACACAGATCTTAAACATCTGGCTCTTTAAACTTCTGCATAGAACTTCTCCCAGAACTGTTGTGTGTAAAAAGTTCTCCTGGTAAAATGTTTTGCTCCAGGCAGCTGTGGTCCCTTGGTTTCCATGGCAGCCCTTCACGTCTACAGCTGTGGCTACTTTAGGCTGCCTCAGGGCAGTGTTTGTGTGAAAAATGCATCCGGAACTTACTTGTGGACTTGTAAACCCAGAAGATTGAAAGACCAGCACTTTAAGGTGTTTGTAAAAATGCCCAATGTGACAGGAAAAGAAAACAAATAAAGACATCTCAACAATGCTGATCCTACAACAGCATAGACCATCACCTGAGAAAACCAAGGCACACATGGACAAGGCACTATGCTTATTATTAGTAAAGGATAGGATTTGGTGTTCAGCGATTTTGGGGGGAAATCTGGCCGTCCACAGGTACAGAAAAAGAACTTTAGTTATGTGCCAGTCAAAGAAAGAAAGTAAAATACAATAAGTGCAGTGTGTGTAGACAGTTTAAATCAAATAAAGGGACTGTGTGTCCAGTAACAGTTAACCTGGAGGCTATTTTGCAGGTAATGAAAGCACATAACTAAACACTTTACAGCAAGGGTCCTGTAATAACCAGGGCCAGACTTAGAAATTTTGCATCCCTAGGCCCTTCTCAGGCTGCTGCCCCCAAGCCAAGCCCCACCCCATATTACGTGTTCATGGCTGAGGGAGCCCCATGTGAACAACGCGGTGCACTTGCCCGCAGTGAGGGGGGGTGCATGCATGCACCCACCTAATACACATCGCCACTCACCCTCCACTTGTCCCCATGCATGGAGCAACCGGGGAAAATGGAGGTTGCTCCATGGGTGCGAATGAGTGGGGGGGTGAATGAGGATGTGTGTGCTGCCCTATGCATACCCTGCCCACACACAGACCCCCCACCTGGCGGAGCCATGTAAAGAGGGCATGTGAGGAGACATTCGAAGAAGAACAGAAGGTTGCTGCCTTGTAAAGAAGGTTCATCGATATGGCTCACAAGATTCTCATAACACCCACCCTTCCAGCCCACAATGATTTTTTTTCTTATAGTCTAGGGATGGGCGAACAGATTGCGGTTCGGGTTCGGCTGTTTGGTCCGGTCCGGTTTGGTTCACCCGTTCAGTTCGCCCGTTCGGTCTGTTCACTGCGTTTGGGTTCGGCCGTTTGATTGGGTCATGTTCAGTTCGGTTCGGCTGTTCAGAAAAAAGCTCTCTGTGCAAGAAATGATGGCCCCAGACTCACTATGGTGGGTCCTGGGGCTAGAGTGGAAGTGTCAGGTTCGCAGCCCGTAAGAGGGCTTGCCCTTGAGGGAACCCTCCCCAGCGGCATCAGGGGCAAACCAGGGTTGCCCCGTCCCCTTTCGGGGCCACAGGTTCCAGAGTCCTCAGCGGGGCCGCCGAGTCATGACTTTGACCGGTGGTCACGCCCCCGACATTGGGACACAGTCTGGGACTTCCCCCGCCCCTGCTGCAGCACTCGGAGCACCTGAGAGCATGCACAGGGGCGGGGCCTGGGGCTTAAGAACCTCTGAGGCAGCGGCGCTGGTGATTTCTGAAAGACCAGCCCCCTGTTTGAACTGTTTGCTGCTTGGATTGTGGAACGCCTGATCTTTAGAAGTTGTATGCTTGAACCTCCCTTCCCTGGAAACCGGATGACTTCTGCGAGTGCAAGGAATTGGTTTACCTGAGCTAAGTATGTGTGTCCTTGTTTATCCTTCCCCTTCCCTGGGTTGCTTCCTCCTTCCCTGCGAGAGCGTTCCCCTCTTCCCTTCCCCTGTGGGCCACCTCTCCCTATCCCCCTGGCACAAAGCCTCACATTGCCCCTTACCCTCCTCCTTACCCCGAATGTGTGCTGTGAGGGTTGTAGGGGCATACCTTGGCTTCCCAGTTTTTACCACGCCGTATGATGATAGGGGTCTGTTCTCTTTAATTAGAGGTAAGACCCATACACTATCCTGATGGGCATTCTTCTCGCAGACGCATGTCCCCCTTCCTGGGAATCAGTCTTGGTTACGTGTGGACCGCTGTGATTGTGTTCCTAATTTCCCCACACCGGTCACAGGAAGCTTCTGGATATTGGCCACAGTCCACTCTGCCTGTAAGTTGACCCCAGAACCCTGATGACGGGTCCTGGGGCTGGAGTGGCTGTTTCTTTTTTGTTACATATCTAGCTCTACACTAGATCTAACTGCTATTAACTATTCTAAAATCTATTGAACTAGAGTGGCAGGTATTGAGCTAGAGTGGCACCTAGCTCAATAGAGTGGCTAGAGTGGCACCTATTGAGCTAAAGTGGCAGTTTCTAGATACATATTGGTAGGGATGGGTGAACAGAGTGCAGTTCAGATGTTCGGATGTGACAGCTATTGAGCTAGAGTGGCACCTAGCTCATTAGAGTGTCTAGAGTGGCACCTATTGAGCTAGTGTGGCAGCTTCTAGATACATATTGGTAGGGATGGGAGAATAGAATGTGGTTCGGATGTTTGGATGTTCGGTCATTCAGTTCGAACCCCGAGTTCAGGTTCAATGGTTCGGTTCAGCCGAGTTCGGGTTGGCTGAACTTGGCCGAACAGTCAAAAATAGCACTACTGAAACTGAAATGAAACCAAAACCGAAACCTTATTTTTGGCTCTGAAAATATGTTTTTCCTGCTCCCAAACTCATCTGAACTCATCCAAACATGACCGAACTGTTCGATCATTTGAGAGTTCGTTTCAGATGTTCGTTTTGGATGTTCGAGTTCGGTCCAAACTCTGAACATCTGAACCATGTTCACCCATCCCTACATATTGGCCACAGCCCTCCCTGCCAATAACATAGGCCCCAGAACCCTGACGGTGGGTCCTGGGGCTGGAGTGGCTGTTTCTTTTTTGTTATATATCTAGCTCTACACTAGATCTAACTACTATTAAGTATTCTAAAACCTATTGAACTGAATGGAATATCCTAATAATTAACTACAAGGGCCTTGTCCTACAAACACACTGTATCTCTATAAATAAGCTAACTACTATGTATATCTATCTAGTAAGTTTCTATCTGATAACTATCTATCTATATATACAATATTACATAGGGGGAAACACAAAGAATACAGGGAGGGGTACAAAACTGAAATGAAAATCAATCTAATAATAATCCTACTCTAAATAAATCCAAAACTTAAAACAGGGGAAGGGAATCAGGGATGGAATAAGAGGGAGAGGGAAAGGATTCAATG